>CAJQZM010039526.1:0-28398 GCA_907164665.1 Colias nastes
TGGCATGACAGCTTCAAACCTGTAGTAACGCCAGGCTATAGACCCACAGTCGCTACATCCACCATGAAAGCCGAACAGGACTTGAGCACAGAAACACAGATGATATCGGAAGGCTTCAATCAAATAACTAACTCTTTATTAAGCACACCGCCGAAAGATAACTATATTTATATTAAACCAAAGCCTGATAACGTATATTCGCATAGTACAATTAATCATGGTGGTGCTGATACTATTTTGTTACATGCAAATGGAAGCGCAGTAGAGGATATAGCAAGACCTTCAGATTTTAATATACAAATATCGTCTATGCAAACAAAATCCACACCATCCCCGATATCAACTTCACCATCTACGTCCTCTATAGTTGCGTCTACGCATCGTCCACTTTTTAAACCTAAACCAAATAAGAATGGCTCTAGCACAGAAAACTACGTAATGGTATCCACTGTTACCAAAGAAACAGAAAACTCACAAGAATTGTCATCATTCGACAGTATAATTCAAATGTTAAACGGAAGTACACCAAGTATGAAAGATGATGTTAGTTCACCATCATCATTAGATGTTATGGAGACGAAATCATCTCCAATACCTACAACAGCATTACCTATTTCATACAGTAGTGGTTATCCCGATTACTATTTGTCAACTGGCCACTACGTAACACTAAAACCAAATTTCAATGCAAGCAAAAAGCCAATCTCCGGCACCTCCAAGAAACCATATACAAAGAAACCTTCGTATACAACTCCGAATAGTATTTCTCAAGACGAGAGACCATCTAGCAATTCTAAACCTAGTCAATCAACTAGTCAAGCAATCGAAGCCTTTAATAACTATCCCACAGATCCAAGTGAGTTTGGACAAACTGTTACTACCTTTAGCTATGTTAGTTCAACAACAACTAAGCGCACAACGACGTCTAGAAAACCACCGTCGACTAGCTACGTCACTGGATCCAATCCTTTACGACGACCAGTCACGCCACCTACAAACAATGATTACAATCCATCAGATACCTTCTCTAGCGTTACACCAACTGTCATCGTACTCAATAGTTTACAAACAGAAAAGCCAACTACAACATCAGAAGAAACACAATTCGTTGAAATATCACAAGAACCGTTTAAGAAACCAGTCAGCCAAATCACAGTTAATAATCATATAGAATCAACGAACAATATATACATGGGTAAACCTCCAAGCTTCGAAAGACCATCATCACCTACTGTTGTAATCACACCGAAGCCATCTCCAACTACAACCCCGTATCCAGTGCGAACCAGTTCAAAACCAAGTCCCTCAACCGCTAATTATGAATTCTACGCTGAAACTACAACCTACAAACAAGAATTACAAACATCTCCCGATGATTTAATAAACTTCCCACCAGTTAGGAACCCAATGCTAAACGCAACAGGTTCAAATCCATCTGTTTTCAACACATCAATATCTATGGCTGATAATGATTTAGACATCCTACACGATGTAGATTTCACGACACCCTCTTGGCAAGAAGACGAAAAATTGAACGAGAAAATGAATTTATTCGTGAACAAAATCGTTGGAAGTCTTCAAGGTACCTTCCAAGAGCTACATGATATTGTAATATTGGATAAGAAGCCGAATATAACTAAAACCACGCCGAAACCGCCAAGACGTACTGTTCCTACAAGACGAACAACTACTACTACGACTAAGAAGCCGATTAGGTTAACAACTACTAGGAAGCCGCCAAGAACAACTAAAAAGCCGGTAAAATTGACTACGTTGGCTAGACGGCCAACTACCACGGCGCCTCCACTGACTACTACGACCACTCCTATAACAACAACAAAAAAAGCGGTACGTTAATATCATTTCGAGCATTTTTTAATGTAATAAAGCTTTTTTTGTGTTCTAAAATTAATGCCATTTTAAGAGAATTCTCTACGTAGTTATGCAATATGTACTTAACATACTTATAATCATCACCGTTATTATCAGTAAAGATACTAAAATTGCTTACATAATTTTGGTAAATATATTTTCCATTCGATTCTTTATTGATCTCAGCATCATTATAATATACGTTTAGAAATTAAAGACTTTTAAAGTGTTCGAAACGTCGGGAAAATAATAAAATGAATAAATAGCGTTTAAAATCCGTTAAAAAGTCTTTAATTTCTAAATGTATAATACTCGCGTAAAATCAAACACTAGAAAATATCATTATATACGTCTTTTTGTTGTACCTAAGCAGAAAGCCTTTTAAAGCCTGTGCTTAACATAATAGTGAAATCATCTTTATTCAATTATTATTGTCTTTCCCTGATTCTTAATTACCAATCCTATATCTATATTCATAAAGTCTAAATTCAAACTTGGTCCTCCGCCTGTATACATTTGCTTCCAGGTGACCACCACCAAACGCCCCAGACCCACGAAGCGAGTCACTACAACCACGGCCGCTGCTACCACCGTCACTGAACTTGCTGATGACGTCACCACGGAGTTATATTCCGACCAGAGTATCGATTATAATGATAAGAATTGTGAGTTTTGCTTGTATTATATAGAACTTATTATGAGATAGAAGATAATTATGTTATACAGAACTTAGTATGAGAGAAAACTTTAAATAAATAATAAGGAATAGTGGGCACTTTGATTAATAATAATACATAATAAATTAATAATTAATAGAAGAGATATTATATTGTAATTTGATCTAATACTTACCTACTTGGTTTGAAGAGTACAAGATATTATTTTTGATTAGTTTTTAACATTAACAAATGAAGTAAAATAAATGAATAGCCTGAGGTATTAGAAACGATTCTTCCTTGTTAATTTTAAAGTCTATTAGGTCATTATAGTTTTATTATCGTGGTAGTGTTTAAATAACACATTTATCAAGATTATAACACGCTTTCACAACTTACAATATAATACATTAGATATTATTACGTGTTATCCTCTTCTTTTTATAATAGATTTCATTACTATATTTTCCGCTCATCATCAAGCAAACACTACTAAAAAACACGCTATAAAATCACCAATGTAACCTCAAGCAAATAAAATCTCTCCAACAGTATGCGGAGTGCGTCCTCTAGTCAAATCCGGTCGTATAGTCGGAGGCAAGAACGCAAGATTCGGCGAGTGGCCCTGGCAGGTCCTCGTCCGGGAGTCCACTTGGCTTGGACTGTTTACTAAGAACAAGTGTGGAGGTGTGCTGATCACTAATCGATATGTGACTACTGCTGCGCATTGTCAGCCTGGGTAAGGCTTTTTTCCATTCTATTTCTTTTTCCAGGATATACAGGATGTCCCACCATTGGTATACTAAGCGCGAAGGAAGAAAATTTTTGCTAAATTTTTCCTGAAAATCAATGTTTTCTTCTCTAGCTTCGCGCAGCCGGCATATACCGCTTCTCTAATGTGAAGCACTTTGTCTATGAAAACATAATCTTAAACGATATAGCTCACGTGCTAGTGACAAAGTTGGGCGGGTTGCTTGTTATGGGTGTACAACATAGAGTTTTAAGAATTCATCTATTTGAAAAAAAATGCGTCTGGAATTTTATAAGTATTTTTTACGTACTCAGCGTATGCAAAACTATAACCTCCTTTGAGCTTAGTATACCAACAGTGGGACACCCTGTATAACATGCTATGTTAAGTATTGGCTAGCTACTAGTATTATTCTGTGATATTGGTTACTTTATTACTAATTATAGCCTTATCAGCATTTTTGTCAAACAGGTTATATCGAATAAACACTGAGTATACAATTTAAGCAAATAAATACGCAAAATTGCAGGAATATGAACCGTACTTTTGTGTACCTGGAAGATATCGCTTTTTAGCGATAAGGCCGAATTACTCTGAGTGTATTATTTTTCTTTGTTTTGTTATGTGTGTGCAATAAAGAGTTTATTATTATTATTTCTTCAATAAACATTATTTATAAAAAAAAAGTTTTTTAAAATCAATGTTCATGTAAACTTTGACAATTGTTTATGGACATTCTTTAAAATAATCACCTCATCGCATAGCCGCTTTTACCAACAATCGTCAAGAAACTCGATAGTTGTATCTTTGCTCCTTTTTAACATTAACTAGCTGTTCTCCGCGGTTTTACCCGCAGTGTTCCGCTCTTGTTGGTCTTAACGTAATGATATATAACCTATAGCCTTCCTCGATAAATGGGCTATCAAACACCGAAAGAATTTTTCAAATCGGACTAGTAGTTTCCGAGATTAGCAAGATCAAACAAACAAACTCTTCAGCTTTATTATATTATATACAATATACAAGTATAGATATCAACCAATATTTAATACTTCTTTAAAAATATCACATAAAATTTCAGTTTCCTAGCCTCCCTAGTAGCTGTTTTCGGTGAGAACGATATATCTGGTGACGTGGAACCTCGCAGACCAGTTGCCAAAAACGTGAGGCGTGTTATAGTACATCGGCAGTATGATGCTGCGACGTTTGAGAATGATCTGGCCTTGTTAGAACTGGAGTCGCCTGTGAAGTTTGATGCGCATATTGGTAAGAATATTATCATCGTCCCCATAACTTTTTTCATTCTATAACTGTTGAATGTAATTGTAATTTTTTGAATGTAGTTAATTGTAATTTGTTGAAAGTAATTGTCATTTTTTTGTTTATACTATTGTCACAGAATACATAATAGTAGATAAATGCTATTGTGCCAACTCACATGAGAAACGACATTAATAACATAGAACAGAAAATTTTGTTCTGTAATAATCAGAAAATATGATGGAACGGTCACTGAAACAGTACCTACAATCAAGAAATGTATTTTATTTTTAAAAGCTACCTACATCGCATTTATATATCGTAGAACTGTAAAATAGTAAATATGGTTAAAATCAAATATACTAAGGATTTATAGTGATACAGTGATACCTAATTAGTCAATGAGGTCATAACTAATATGTAAAAAGAAGAAAACTGTCAATTTTAATCTTTATTCATCATCATATAAATTTAATTTATATTATGACTGCCCAATACATGAATTTAATTTTGCCCAGTACCAATCTGCATGCCGCAAGATGACGCGGACTTTACCGGTCGAGTCGCCACTGTCACAGGCTGGGGACGGCTAAAGTACGGCGGTGGAGTGCCTGCTGTGTTACAGGAGGTTCAGGTGTGTAGACATACAAACAATTTTGTTTATATACAGGGTTACTTGTAAAACACCAGCAACCTCGCAGGACAAGATAGCTAACATCATAAGTAACAACATTTGTTCTACGACTTTTAACATAACGCAATAAATTATTTTTAAATGATTTTTTAAGCTTTTATTGTACTCTCCTAACATTTGTAAGTCTATGTTCTATTCATTATCGAAAGGACGACGCGACGCCCCCTTCCCCCTCTCGTTCGCTTTTTGTTTACGTAATTTTTGGGATGCGCGTAGAGTTTATAATATTCAAACGGAAAATTAAATGAATATTTATTTTTGTATGAAAATAAAATGTAACAAATTATCAAAAGTCGTAGAACAAATGTTGTTACTTATGATGTTAGCTATCTTGTCCTGCGAGGTTACTGGTGTTTTACAAGTAACCCTGTATATTTCAGGACAATTTTCACACAGCACGATCTGATCCCATAGAAATCTTTCGCTTGTGTTATGGAAACCAGATGGCTGATAAACATACATATACAGGGTGTAATCGTTAAGTGTGCACAGGCGATTATTCCGTAACTATTACAGATAACAAAAAACTTTAAACTGATATCGAAAGTACTTAACCTAATGAGTAAAATGGCCATAATAATTTTTTAAAAATAAAACGAAAAATATCAAAAAAATTATCTTTAAACCCTCCCATACATTTAGTATGAGATATGAATATCCCATGTACATTTAATATGAAAGATTTTAGCTTTCTTTTTCTTGGTTGGTTGGTTGGTTTGGTTTTCTGCTTTAATTTCTTCGCAAATTTAAGGGGAAGATCATTTAGAAACTTTAAATAGAGCTCCTCATTGTATTGCACAATGAGGACGTCACTTCGAAAATCTGCTATGAATACAAAATGTATGGGATATCAAATGTATGGGAGCGTTTAATGTAACATTTTTGGATATTTCTCGATTTATTTTTAAAAATTTATTACGGCCATTTTACTCATTAGGTTAAGTACTTTCGATGTCAGTTTAAAGTTTTTTTATATCTGCAATAGTTACGGAATAATCGCTTGTGCACACTTAACGATTACACCCTGTATAATTTTAAATAAATACTTATATACATAATTAACACCCAGACACAGAGCAAACATCTATGTTCATCACACAAATATTAGCCCCGGGTGGGAATCGAACCCACGACCTCTGGCTTGGAAGGCAGGGCCACTACCAACCAAGCCAATTGGTCAGTCATTTATATACATATTTACTAGTGGAACTGTTCAGGATGGAATTCGTCCTTTTTATTAAAAACTAGCGGTCCGCCCCGGCTTCGCCCGTAGTACATATTTCGCAATAAAAGGTAGCCTATGTTCTTTCTCAGGGTCTAAAGATTATCTGTGCCAAATTTCATCAAAATCGGTCCAGTAGTTTATGCGTGAAAACCATACATACATAATTACAAACCTTTCCTCTTTATAATATTAGTAAAGATAACTTGTACTTTTTCTATTTGATGATTTCATTAATATGATTTTAAATACATAATTCATATTTATAAACAGGTCCCAGTTATAGAAAACAGTGCGTGTCAAGAGATGTTCCACACCGCGGGACACACTAAGAAAATATTGAACTCTTTCATTTGCGCTGGATACGCGAACGGACAGAAGGATTCTTGTGAGGTGAGTATATATTCAATTTGAAAATATTTTTACTTAAGTCATTATGAATAGTTAGTTTTTAAAAGTATGTACCACCGATTTATGTAGCTTCTACTACTGTCCTTTTACCGAAAAAAATCGGCTAGAAAATCGTAGTTACTTTTTTAAAGTTAATTTGACTATCGGTGAAACAGAATTTTAATTCATTGCTAGCATTGTTATGTTGTTGAACAACTATTGTTGTTGTTTTGTGACTCATGCATTTTTTAACACTAGCCAGTGTAAATTGGCAAATAAAATTATTGAAACAGAGAATCTGAATAATAGTTTGAAAGACCTCATTAGAGAAATCTAAAATTTACTTACGTGTAATTTTTAATTTATTTTTTGACAATTTGTAAAAAAAACAGACTAAGTGAGTGCGTTTTTTTTCGTGTGAGTTATAATTTCTTCTTTTAAATTTTTCATTCCAGGGTGACAGCGGCGGTCCGCTAGTGTTACAACGCGACGATGGCCGCTGGCAGCTCGTAGGCACAGTGTCACATGGCATCAAATGTGCAGCGCCTTTCTTACCTGGCGTGTATATGAGAACCACGTTCTATAAACCGTGGTTGAGGACCATTACTGGGGTTAAATAAGCAAAAAATGACAAAAAATTCATAAAAAATGGCAAAAATTTGTCTGATTGGGGAAAGTGTAAAAATTTTGTCAAAATGTGAAAAAATATTGTTAGATCGGGGTGTAAAGTGTAAATTGACAAAATCTGGTGTAAGATAGAAAAAATAGTTAAAAATAAAGAAAAAAGTAGCTGAAAATGTTAAGATTACTCTTAAAATATACCCCCCAATTTTTATTTGTTGATTAATTTACTTGTTGACCTAAAATCGGTGTAAAACAAAAAAAAATGTGAAATCTTGAATCTCATTAATTAGATTGTTTTATCAAAATATTTAACTCCTATCGATACCTATTTCTAATTCTTATGCGTTTGTCATCTCATAACAAAATTTTTGATAAGCCCTTAAAGGGACAAAAACTACTTATTTTTATTTAATTACAAAATCCTGGTAAAATATAATTTAATTTCTAATCATGTAAATAAGTTTCCATTGGACAAAAAAACGAATGAAAAAAAAATTGTGGCATTAAAAAAAGCTTAAAAATATTCAAATTTGAAATTTAAGTCTTAAAAATAAGACAATTCAACCTGCTCTCTATTTAAAAAAAATGAATAAAGAATAGAGTTAACCCAAAGCATTATTAGGGCATTAGAGCCAACAGAATCGTAGTTTACAAGCAAATTGTATTATAATGCATTTATTTATTATTAGTATTAATTTAATTTATCTTCTGTAAAAATGTAATTTGATATTATTTATTATTTTAGATGTAATTATTGCGACGCTCAAATTAAGCAATAACTTAGTTTGTATAGAATTTTAATTACTCAGTGACTGTTACTGCATTTAATAAATGTTTAAGATGTTAAACGGTTGTTTTATTTATTACCTATCCTTATTAACCTCTTCTTCTCTGCTCTATACATATATAAGCTGTGCTTCGCGGTTTCACCCGCGTGGCTCCGCTCCTGTTGGTCTTAGCGTAGTGATATAATATATAGCATTCCTCGATAAATGGGCTATCTAACACCGGAATAATTTTTCAAATCGGACCAGAAGTTCCTGAGATTAGCGCGTTCAAACAAACAAACAAACAAACTCTTCAGCTTTATAATATAATATAGTATAGATAGTATACATTCTCGTGTTACAATTTAGTTACCAACTCCGAAACAGCAGAACTGATTCTCATGAAATTTTGTGCGCCAGATTTGAGAATCGACTATCATCTATTTTCATACCCTTAAGTGATAAGAGTAAAGCTGAACGTTTGCTTGGACATTTTGTGTTTGTCTCTTTTTACTACAACGGAGCGATTTATGATATGATTTTTTGAGTCTGGAGAAAGGAGGGTAAAGTGACAACTTAGCTAGTTTTTACCTAAGTAAAAAATCTCATTAACATGTGAAAATGCGAATAGTTATGTTTGAAAAGGTAATATTTCTATAATTGAGCTATCATAGTATAAAAAAATAAGTGGGAAGTAAATAAAAAACTCATTGCGTGCCTCATAATATATATTTTTTAGATTTTTTTCTTTGCAAGTAACTTTAAATATCACATAACTACTAACAAGAGTTAATTCCTTAATTTATGATTACATTTTTTAAGCTACCACTATCTACTATAATATTTTAAAGAATATACTAATTTATTGATTTTGCACAGCAGTTTTTAATATATGAACTTACATACATTTGAAATAATATAGTTTTACGTCAGTAAATATTAAATACAGGTATATAACATTTTTAGAATCCCTACAAGGCAGGTTATTAAGTAAATAATTTATAATATTAAATTAAAATCATAATGTTATAGATTAAATATCTTAAGCGTATATAAATCATACATTAAACCCGTTAAATTATGTATAATTGATACATAATAAATATTCACAATAATATATTATTATTTATTGCAGCGCCATCTACTACTAAGTTAAGCAAAGCTTAGTAATTATTTATACAATAATAAACACACGGTTTTCGTAATAACAAAATAAAATAATTGTAATTACATTAATACCACAATATACAGATACAACCAGTAGGGAAACTTCATACGAACGTTCGAAATGGCTCACGCACACAAGCAAGCGTGTTTACGAGAGTCGTAAGGGTCCGCTCCTGTTGGTCTCAGCACAAACTAATAATAATATACTAAGTCTTAGCGTGATGATATTATATAGCCTATAACCTTCCTTTATAAATGGGCTATCTAACACCGAAAGAATTTTTCAAATCAGACTAGTAGTTTCTGAGATTAGGGCGTTCAAACAAACAGCTTCAGCTTTATAATATTAGTATAGATACGTAACTACGATTCTTGTAAACACGTTTGCTTGTGTGCGTGAGCCATTTCTCACGTTCTGTATAAAGTTTCCCTACTGGTTGTATCTGTATACTGTGTTATTACTACTATTTCCTATATAATATTTTATTATAAATAACCATTAGCAAAGCTATATAGTTTTGCGCTTTATCTAATAATGTAGCAATATAAAAAAATGGAGTAAATTAAATAAAATTAATAACAATTATTTTAAATATTGTGCTGTTCAACTTAATATTATGGTAACAGAACTAAACTTTCAAGATTTATTTCATCTAAGTTTCATAAAATTAACTAAATCATGTAAATCAGAAGGTAAAATTCAACAAGAAAGACTATAATAAAGAAAATATTTCTTAAACTTAGACATAGATAGATTATACAATTCACTATCATATTATTTTTCGTCTTTAGATTTTTTAACAGTATACCTAATTCAAACAATCAAAAATTATTAAAATCAACCGTTGTAACTATCCCGATTTTTTATATAAGACGAAATACATAATATCTAAACAAGCATTAATTTAAGCATCAATATCTAGTTTGGATAATATCTAAAATGTCGGATTATATCGCTTTGATAATAAATATTATCTTAAATGTTTGATTGCTTTTACTTAGTAATCTTTCCCTTATAATGCAGGCATTTCCTGCAAATCGCATCTGCTTTATTCTTGATACTCTGAGTAGAAATAGCTCTATCCGACTCAGGTTTATCATCTCCTTCAAAAGGACCTTCGCTAAACTGCTGAATTAACTTCTTAATATAAGAACCAGGACCCTTTATAATCAATTTTGCATTAGGGTCTTCAATACCTGCTTGAACATCTTGCACATTACCAAACTCAGGATTGCCTATGTTAAGTTTCTCGTCGACTACGTTAAAATGAATCTTATCATCGATTATAGTTTTTTTAGTATCAGTTGGTGTTATTATTATTTCATTCTTTTTCACGTCGACTGTTATTTTAGCGTCTTCGAAGTTAAGTTCTGAAAGGGAGACATCTACAGATCTTGATCGGAATTGCTTAGAGGGAGTGCTTGATACGTAAAGTTGGTTAGAATCTACATTCGTGTCTTGCTTTATAGTGTTGCTTGAAGTCACTGGTGAAGAAGAAATTGAACGATCTCCTGGACTGGAACCTAATAAATAATAAATATTAGATATTGTTGGAAAAGATGTGTTTAAGCCATAGAGATAATTATGTACTACGTGTTTAAGCATTTTATAATAAGCGTAACCCCACCACCTGTAAAACAATTCGTTACCTTAATAATTGGCCCCGATTGGTTCACCTTTCAATCCTTTAATCAAAATAAAATTGGTATCTTGAAATAATAAAAAAAATATTGAAGTCATTGAGGTAATAATTTTGTTTTTGAGACTTTGTAAAATTTAGTATAGATATATGTCACACAATAGAAAAATAGTATGATAAAGGTGATTATTAGAAACCAAGGAATCTGGTAAAACGAAAAAGCATTAAGCAAGCGTTAGATGATATAGGCTATTTCACTATACTACAACATTAAAACATATTAAATAAGTCACACATACACATATTGATCTACCGAACATAATTGATTTGTTTATAAGTTTTACAAACTACCATCATTGTTCAAGAGATTTTATAGAGCACAATTGTGATTAAACTTAGAATTCATTTCTTTTATCTATATTCTTAAAATAAGCTAAGATATAAATTGGTAATATTTTTAAAACGAGGCATGCAAATAGCTTGTCAATTCAGTTTTACAATATTCTATTATTAAAGAAAGAGACACAAACAAGCAAGGAATATTTACCAAAAATAAATAAATAAAATAGCAAAAACGATAAGATTAGAAATTAAAGATTTTTTTAACGGATTTTAAACGCGATTTATTCATTATAATATTTTCCCGACGTTTCGAACACTTTGCAGCGAGCGTGGTCGTGGGGAGACTGAATTTGAGAGTCTAAAGTCAGGATAATTTATAGTTAAAATCTTCAATTTCTCAATGTATAATACTCGCGTAAAATCAAATAAGAAAATGCTACAAACATTACTGAAATAGCTAAAGATTGGCATTCTCTGCCGGCGGACATTTTACCAAAAACATATGATATGGATCTTTTCAAGGCGAGAATGAATAGGTTTCTCTCAAGCGGGCTGTCACCATCTAGATCACCGTCTACTTACCATCAGGTAGACCTGTGGTCAAATGCCTGTTTGATCTATTATAAAAAAAGCCTAAAAAAGCGCCAAATGCTAGTGAACCATCACCCACCATTAGAAGCATCCTCTCTCTCCTCGGAACAGAGTGGCAGAGACTGTTCCATCATGAGCCCTTGGACCATGTCCATGCAAGAGTCGAGAGAGAACTTCTTGCCGACCATGCGGATACCGCGGATCCGTCTGCGCATTTCTATGCGGAAGATTGATTTAGGATAAGCTTTCCAATTGCAAAAAAGGTCTTCAAATTGATTTAAGAAGAGGTTTTTAAGGAATATATGGGATGTTTAGGAAAAGCTTTCCAATTGATTTAGGAAAAGCTCTTCAAATTTATTTAGAAAAAGCTCTTCAAATTGATTTATGAAAAGCTCATCAAATTGATTTAGGAAAAGCTCTTCAAATTGATTTAGGAAAAGCTCTTCAAATTTATTTAGGAAAAGCTCTTAAAATTGATTTAGGAAAAGCTCTTCAAATTTATTTAGGAAAAGCTCTTCAAATTTATTTAGGAAAAGCTCGTCAAATTGATTTAGGAAGAAAACAGATTATATAATAGGATATTTAGGAAAAGCTTTCCAATATAAAGGAAATTAGAAAAAGCTCTTCAAATTAATTTAGGAAAAGCTTTTTGCAGATTATATTGAATATTTAGGAACAGCTTCCGAAATTGAGCAAATCTTGTTTCAGTTGTTATTCTAATTAAAATTAGGCTTTTAGGAAAAGCTTTTCCTAAAGTGTATTTCCAAAGCAAGATTATATTGATGATGTTCAGATGGGAGGTTAGTAAATAAAGTTAGTCCTTTACCCCTTAAAGTTTAGGTATACACAAAATATGACATTCAATTAATTTTTTGGAACAATTATTTGTAATTTCGAATAAATCTGCAAAATAAATTAAAGTCAATTTAACTTAAACAAAGAATACATATTTCTCACGGCTTCGGCTTCATGTTCAGCTGCAATAGAAGAGGCGAAAGCGGGTAAAACCGTGGGGCACAGCTAGTATGTAAATAACAAGATCTCACCAGGACTATCCTTCGGCTCCATGTTTAACTGCGCGAAAGTATGCGCACAAGAGGAGAGCAGCTGCTCGTACTCGCAGATGGCGGCGTGTGTGCCGTTCACGATCTTGGGGCTCATGGGGCTGTTCGCGAGCAACAGGCTTGTGCCGAATGTTGCGTTTAGTTCGCGGGTTTCTATAGAATTAATTGTTTATTTTTTTATTTAGACACACATAAAATTTACACAAATGAAAAATAAATCAGATGTTAGAGTAAATATATTATAAATACTAGCTTTCCGCCCGCGTTTTCAAAGAAAAACCCGCATAGTTCCAGTTCCCGTAGGATTTCCGGGATAAAACCTATCCTTTGTGTCAATCCCAGTTACCTTCTATATGTGTGCTAAATTTCATTGAAATCGGTTCAGTACTATTTGCGTGAAAGAGTAACAAACACACACACACACATCCTCACAAACTTTCGCATTAATTATAATATTAAGTAGGATAGTAGGATAGGATTTAATAGACTCACATTAAAGTTACGCAAATACATAATAAATCAAATTTTAGACTAAATATATAAATATTTCAGGACAATTTTCACAGGCACGATCTGATCCCATACTAAGCTTTCGCTTGTGTTATGGAAACCAGATGGCTGATAAACATACATATATAATTTTAAATAAATACTTATACAGATAATTAACACCCAGACACACAGCAAACATCTATGTTCATCACACAGATATTTGCCCCGGGTGGGAATCGAACCCGCGACCTCGGGCTTGGAAGGCAGGACCACTACCAACCAAGCCAACCGGTCAGTCAAAGTTAATTGATTTAATTTAATTTACTGGTATTAGAGTGTTTAAATAACAACACTTCTAATAAATAGAAGTTTATTTTTAACTGGAAAATTTAAAAATATGGCACTGATATCAAAGTCATCACCATCATCATCAAATATTTAGCTGTCTGGTGTGCTTAGTTGAAAAAAAACAGAAGATGGCTAAATATTTATTTTAAAATAAATTTATTTCATAAAAGATTTAGTATTTTTTGCCCAGCGCTTTTCAAAATCAAATAGTTCCTATTAATCTATTCCTATCTTTAAAATCTTAATTTTGAAAAGAACGCTATTTTTTATTCAGTAATGTTACGTTTAATAAACGATATAATAATATCTATGAAATTATACATTCATCTATATATTTCTAAACGTGTGGATTGTTATATTTATTATCTCTGGTGTAAAACTTACCTTTCAAAGAAATCCTCGGCTTCTTAGATACCACGATGTTCCCGTTCTCTGATCCAAACATATCCACCAAGATTTCCGATGCCACGGTTTTTATTTCATTCCAGTCATCTGAAATTTTTGTATAATTATTATTAACTAGCTTTCCGCCCGCGGCTTCGCCCGCTTTGTCTAAAACATAATAAATTATATACTAAAACCTTCCTCTTGAATCACTCTATCTATTAAAAAAAACCGCTTCAAAATCCGTTGCGTAGTTTTAAAGATTTAAGCATACCTACATAGGGACATAGGGACAGAGAAAGCGACTTTGTTTTATACTATGTACTAACTAGTGATGATGATAATGTGAAAATTTTCTTAAAATTTCGATGTAAAAAAAATGCGGACTTCTGTATACAGTGACATCTAGTTTCAAACTTAGTAAAGCATATTTTATGGATAACAGAAATATTATTCAAATATAACACATAGGATAGTTTTTATCCCGGAAATCCCACGGGAACGGGAACTATGCGGGTTTTCCTTTGAAAACGCGGGCGAAGCCGAGGGCGGAAATCTAGTAAGTTATATAATGCGCTTCCATCGCGAAAAACTTCATTTTTTTTAGTTTTCAATTTGTAAAGTAAACATAACTATACAATTGTATTACGTATATTTTTACTTACCCAAAATATCTTGATTAGTAGTCCGTTGTGATGTTACAGTGAATCTAATAACATAGACACCTTTGAAACAGGCCGGAACTGCGTGTATATAACCTCTACCGTTCAGACGTTTTAGAAGTAATTCCGTTAGTGTATTGTCGCCTTTTAAACGGAATGCTACCATACCTGTGTTGAAACGGGCGTTTTAAAAATGTCTGTTTTATTAAAAAAAGAGTGTGTGTACTGAGCACACGTGTCAGAAGTGAAACTTCTTTGGGAAGATTTAAAAATAATAATAGCGTCGCCTTAATTCATGACGTGACGGTATTGCCATGACGCCTTGAAATTTTACTCAAAGCGCCCAAAGAAGATTCACTTCAATAAAAAAGTGAGCATGTTAATATTAATGCTAAGTACAAGAACAAGTTATATTATGTATTTATTTCTTCTATACAGGGTGTCCCACTATTGGTATACTAAGCGCGAAGGGACTTGTAGTTTTGCATACACTGATCACGTAAAAAATACTTAAACAACAAAATTACGCCAAAAATTTTTTGCTTAATTTTTCCTAAAAATCCATGTTTTCCTCTCTAGCTTCGCGCAGCCGGCATATACCGCTTCTCTAATGTGAGCATTTTGTCTATGAAAACATAATCTCAAACGATAGCTCACGTGTGGGTGGCAAAGTTGGGCGGGTTGCTTGTTATGGGTGTACACATAGTTTTAAGAATTCATCTATTTGTCAAAAAAATTCGTCTGGAATTTTATAAGTATTTTTTACGTACTCAGCATATGCAAAACTATAACCTTCTTTGAGCTTAGTATACCAACGGTGGGACACCCGGTATCAATATGGCTTATAATGCTTTTATAGTAATTCTAATCCATACTAACCCAAGTTGCTTGACTGAGGAATTTCGAAGCGTTGATCAGCAAGAACCAAGGCTTCGAACTTTTGGGCCAAACGCACGCCCTGTGAAAATAATATTATAATACTCACATTCATAACAGAATAAATGTTATTTTAGTTAAAATGTTATAGATAATATAAATAAATAGGAAAAGCAAAAACATTGTTTTAATGATTTTATTGCAATAATCTTTTGATAGTGATTTTAACGGACTTTAAATTCGCTAAACTCTTTAATTTCTAAGTGATTTCATAGTTATTCCATGCGTTATCGTAACCATAATATTATAATGGTTTTCGTATTACACTGCGGATTTCTAAAAATCTTTATACCTAACTAATTGAAGTTCTGAGATTCAGAGCCTGATTTTTTTTCTGTTGAATTATTTTATTTGATAGCATTAATTAAATTGATATCTCATAATGATAATTAATCGTGTATTAACCAATCGATTTATAAACTAATAATACCTCTCGGATATGCTTCTGTAGTCCAGAAATCCCATAGTTTCTCAGAACGAACCACAACTTCAAGGCTCGGAAGCGACGGCTTAAAGGTATTTGCCAATGCTGTAAATTTTATTAAATAATATTAAAATTAATATAAACAAATACTAAAAAACAATATAAGTATACCAGTACCTGATAATAACATAACTACTCGATAATTGTATGTTTTAAAATGGATAAATTATTATTAATCGATTTTTCTTAATAATAAATCGATTAAGAATGTGTTTTTTTTTTCTATTTATTTATTAGATTTCAACCCATTCCTTTATAAACTCATTGAAACGGTTAAAGCATATGAATTTGTTTAAAATTAAATCTATTGTATTGTTTAATCTTAAATATATATTACTCAAAGGATGACTGACTGACATTGTGTAATGTGTATATCAACGCACAGCCCAAACCACTGAACAGATCGGGTTGAAATTTATCTTGCAGGTAGATAGATGTTAGGACGCAGGCATCCGCTAAGAAAGGATTTTGATTAATTCCATTACCAAGGGGATAAAATAGGGGATGAAAGTTTGTACCAAGATTTATCTTTTCCATGCAGGCGAAGCTGCGGGCAACAGCTAGTTTATAATAATGTATTATTTCTAGTTTTTAATTTAGGCAAGATCTCTTCGTTATATAATATGGTTAGTTCTTGTTAGTTCAATAATTTTAGTTGTTTAAATAAACAAATTATGTTAAATAAAAAAAATAAAAACAATTAAGTCGCATATTCTTAAGTAGTTAGTAGGTCTTAAGTCGTTCCCTTTACGTAGAATTTTGTGATTTGGTATTTTTATCCCAAGTATTAGTTTATTTCAAAACCATCCACCATTTTAAATAAAAACACATACAAGAGGTTCCTTCTTATCAGGGTTTTCAAGTTGGATAGCTTTATCACACCCGGACGCCATTTTGTTATACCCATGAAGGTTTTCATCATCAGTCACGGAATCATCTATGACGTCTTGAGTTCTAATGTTATGTCGTGCGGTGTTCGCTTTTTGTGAACCAACCTTGTAAGGTAGTAAATAAATTTAAATTTTGTTTTTTTTTTTACATGATTGAACAGTTTTTTTGTATTAACACGTTAGGACATATTATACATTGGTCCTTTTTAAAAAATATAACAGAAATAGTATTAAAAAATAAATTAAAAATTCATTTTAATTTTTTTCACATAATTCAACAGTTTTCTTAACATGCCTTAAATAGGTACATAGGGCATATCATATCTAGTCATTTAAAGAAAAATGTTACAAAAATGGAATGCAATTAGATGTAATAATAATTAAAATTCAATTGACATGTTAACTTACCATGTAATCAATGGCTTTTCCTGAAAAATTGAAATAAAATAATTATAATGAACGTAACTAAAAACACTATTACAGTTTGGTAACAAATGAATGTTTTAAAAACTGCTTTTAAAAGTAGTAAATTACGTTTTAATAATCAATAAAGTTATATTAAAATATTAATACCAACCTGAGTTCTCATGTCTCAAATATATAGGATTTACGTTAAAAGTCCTGTGTAGAGCTGTGCTGTCTCTCACCCTGAAAATATTTACATTAAAAAAAACGTTTAAGAAATATAGCTATAAATAAAATAAGTTATTTTTGAAATCATTGATAATGGTAAGAAAAGGATACCTATAAAATACGCAACTATTTAATAACTAGCTTTCCGCCCGCTGCTCAAAGAAAAACCAGTTCCCGTTCCCGTGGGATTTCCGGGATAAAATCTATCTTATGTGTTAATCCAAGTTACCCTCTATATGTGTGCTAAATTTCATAGTAATCGGTTCAGTAGTATTTGCGTGAAAGAGTAACAAACACACACACACACATCCATCCTCACAAACTTTCGCATTACTAATATTAGCGTAGTACTATTATATTATATTCTGTGATATTAGTAGGAAACAGGATAGGATTTACAATTGTAAGAAAATCATCGTCATATACTAATCTATGAAATAATAACCTTATTAATACTGGACTATTAAATGCAAAAATCTCACCACATAGCGGTACAGTCGAAGTTCACCATCAACCACTTTGACGGGTTAAAAGCGAAAGAATCCGCCATTTCAACACCGTCAAGCCAGTTTCTGAAATAAATGTTATTATATTATATACTATAAACTATAAATTGTAATTTATGTGTTTGAAAATAATATAAAACAAATGTTATCCCGCTTTTACGCTTAGAAGCGATGACTTAAGATCTATTTTTTTTTATTCATATTTTTGTTAAGTTGCTAAGATAAATATGATTTAATATTGCTATGCTATAATGCTACGAGTTACACACGTACGTGGCACGCGACGTTTTTACGCGAACTAAAGTACATGAAAAATGAAAATGATGTGACATACAAAAAACTAGCTTTCCGCCCGCGGCTTCGCCCGCATTTTCAAAGAAAAACCCGCATAGTTCTCGTTCCCGTGGGATTTCCAGGATAAAACCTATCCTATGTGTTAATCCAAGTTACCCTCTATATGTGTGCTAAATTTCATTGTAATCGGTTCAGTAGTATTTGCGTGAAAGAGTAACAAACATACACATCCATCCTCACAAACTTTCGCATTTATAATAATATTATTAGGAAGGATGATGATGTTGCGTTCTGTACGGCACCGTACATCCCTATGTATGATTTGTGGATATTAAACGCAATAGCAACATAGCACATCTCTAGTGGAAAAGCACCCTAAAAGTTTATACAAACCTAAACTCCGGGCATATAAAGGCGCTGCCGGCATACGCAGCGTCTACATGAAGCCAGGCCGAATGTTTTTCACAAACTTGACCAATTTCACGAAGATTGTCGAACGCTACAGATCCTGTTGTGCCGAGGGTTGCGCATACCTGTTTATTTATTTAAATAGTAAGTATTACTTAAAGAAATACACAATTCTGTAGTTACTTTTATTTAAAAGAAAGATATTTACATTTTTATTAACAATAGTTACAAGCTTTTCGCCCGCAGCTTCGCTCGAGTAGTCAAAGTAAAACCTGCATTTTTCCAGATCCAGGGGGTTTTCGGGATAAAAAACTATACTAATTGATATACTATGTTTTAATCCAAGTGACTCTCTATGTGTGTGCCAAATTTGATGAAAACGGTTCAGCAGTTTTTGCGTGAAGGTGTAACAAACAATCAAATAAACAAATCGCATTAGTAATTTAAAATTTTATTAGGATTAATTCTTATTAAACATTACTATTTTTGATTCTAAGTTTGTTAATTGGAATGTTATTTAGTCGGATACCGTATTAATACATTAATTACCTACGCTAGTTATAAGTATAGCATGCACGTTAATCTAGTTATCCTAGCCTACTTAATACTGTAAAATTAAAATACTTATATTACGATCTATCGTGAAATAAATACGAATGTATCTATACTAATATTATAAAGAGGAAAGGTTTGTATGTATGTATGTATGTATGTACGGTTTTCACGCATAAACTACAGAACCGATTATAATGAAATTTAGCACACATAGAGAAGGTAACTTGGATTAACACATAAGATAGATTTTATCCCGGAAATACCACGGGAACGGGAACTATGCGGGTTTTCCTTTGAAAACGCGGGCGAAGACGCGGGCGAAAAGCTAGTAGTTAATAAAAAACAGTGTAAAACAACATGGCTGTAGTATAATTTAAATGAATGAAAAAAATATCAAATACCTAATAAATTTTTGAATCTTGATTATGATGAGACGAATCAAATCATAATTAAAAAAAGAAAGACGCGCTTATTATTAAAAAAGAGCGTATGTGCCGAGCACACGTGTCAGAAGTGAAACTTCTTTGTCTAAAACCCAATAAATTATTTTTTAAAACCTTCCTCTTGAATCACTATCTATCTATCTATTTAAAAAAAAGCGCATCAAAATCCGTTGCGAAGTTTTCAAGATCTAAGCATACGTAGGGACATAGGGACTGAGAAAGCGACTTTGTTTTATACTATGTAGTGAATATTCTATTACTACAGACGAAGTCGCGAACATCATATAATATGTATGTCGGAAGCCTAGTTGGTTTAGTAATCCGTTTAATTAAAAGCCTAAATTATATTTATATGGCCTTATTATAAGTAAATAGGAAAACAAATACATAATCTATCTATACTAACATTATAAAGCTGAAGAGTTTGTTTGTTTGAATGCACTAATCTCAGGAACTACTGGTCCGATTTGAAAAATTCTTTCAGTGTTGGATAGTCCATTTATCGAGGAAGGCTATAGGCTATATATCATCAAGCTAAGACCTACAGGAACGGAGCCACGCGGGTGAAACCGCGGCACGCAGCTAGTATTCTTTAATTAAACTACGATCGTAGACGATTGCCGTCTTTAAAATGAAGAAACAACGCAAGTAGAGCCGCGTTAATAAGCTAGCGTATCAGGTAACGCGCTTCTCATCAATAATAATTAAATTCCACTCGCTTTGGAAGAAAATTACACATTAATACCTTCATTTATCTCAACACGATGTTGCCTTGTTAGGATTAAACTAGATGTGATATAAAAAGCTCAAGATTAACATAAACATATAGATTTTTAAAGGAATTCTAATAATATTTAAATTTACGTAATTCTCTTAAAACAATCTCTTAAAACTAATAGCAAAGGAATAATAAAAAAAAACATGAAAGAAAATTTAAAAATACGAGAAACAAACTCGATACATTTTTTCAATCGTTATCTGTTAAAATTTTGCGATAAACTTTATTGCACAGGATAAAAAATTGCAAAAAACGTAATTTTTTTAAAAAACTACAGAAATTGTGTTTTAATCAAAGTTATTCAATGGAAAATCGAAGGAAAATCGCTTTGAAAATCCGCAACATACTTCTAAAAAACTATTATAAGTATTATATTTATTTATTTAATTAATAAGAAAAAAATATTACACTTCTTGTATATGAAAAAACTAAAACCAAGGGATAATAATAAAGTTAAAATTTCCACCATCTTGTCTCAATTCTTTCGCATCATTAACAAAGAAAATCGCCATTTTAATTTACAATTTATTTTATGAAAGCAATTTGTATATTGTCCCTGTTGCATTATTAGTGTTTCAAGATTGTAAAACCTCAGAGGGACCAATTTGTAGGAATCAAAGATGGCGGACAGCTGTGACGTCATTTAAATTAGAATGTTTTAAATTAGTATAGGGAACTGAAATATTACGTTGGTTGAGATATTTATAAAAGTGTAATTTGCTTGTTTGTTACAAGAAAATGTGTTTAAAATGTCGTGCTGATTTTTACAGTCCGTATTTTAATTTTATGGTAAATTCCAATTTTACATTTATTTTTGTTTCAAAATATGTTATTTAATTTCATAATATAATATTAATTGAAAAACAACATGAGAAACGTTTTGCTATAACTATCGCAATTAACAAAATATAATCTCGAAATTGCAAAAAACTTTTAATTTAAGTTAATCATCTGAGAAATTTATCTTTTATCTTTTTTATTTCAGAAACATAGTACGAATCAAAATATTCCTTTCGTGTAAGATATACCTTTTGTCGAGGACGGCTTCGTACACTCTCCCCGTCTCATCACTTTTCCCGGGCATTATTAATAATGACCGGGAAAAGTGATTCATGCCATTTTAATCACATAGCCCAATTGAGTAGGGCATTATGGATACAGACCGTCCATTATTAATAGTGCCTGGACTTTCACTCATTTGACTGAATCAAATTGCCCATAATATATATTTAAGTCACTTACCCAAAACGGAACAAGGCCCTTAGCTTTATCGCTAAGTATAGCTTCATCTAGCTTATCGCCTCGCATGCACTGCTTCTCATCAGACTCGATGTAACGCATTCTCACCAGACCTACAATAAGTCTATATTTTGAGTTTGAAAAAAAAAAGGGTAGTCACACATTTTGATTAATAAAGATTATTTATTTTGTTTTTTATTATGTTTATTTAGTTTATTAGTTTGAGCTGATGTATGATATGATTAGAAGTGTATACTGCATAAGTTCCATACATCATCATCATCTAATTTCATTTGGGTATATAGAATTATAGACACTATAAATAACTAGTCACAATTGCCTATTAAAAGATCTTCAAAAAATGTCCGAGCGGCAAAACATTCATTTAAATTGACACCTTATTTCGTGGCAGTAATATTCAAAGTCGTATACGCTCAATAGAAAATTTTCGTAGACTTCGCGTAGCAATTGCTTTGGACAAGTTTTTTGCATGATCATGAGTGTCCATTGTAAGCCCATGTTTAAGCTAATGTGCAGGTAGGCAAATGTTACGTTGCAGAATATTGCTTTTTATGTTACCCCATGCCATTTTTCTATATGAAATATAGTATAAGTGGACCATCACCATATAATCCAGTGATTTCAACTGCCATTAAAACACAACTTTGAGAGTAAAAGAAAATCGATCTATTGATTTCGTTTATCAAAGATTAATTTTACACCACTAAAACTTGACCCGGAACTTTACTTGACAGCAAAAAATTCATAGGCACTAGGCAATGCCTGTTTGACGGGACCATAAAATGATTAACATTATAATTTTATGATAAGAGCGGCGAATATTTTGTGGTAAATATATAAATTCATATTAAGATTTAACACATAAACATAATATTAATTAGCACTCACCAATAAGCCCAGCTTTTTCCACAGAAGAATGTGCCTGGTCAGAGCAGTAGCATATCAAATGCCCCAATAGTTCAGAAGACTGCAGTTCAGGGTTCAGCTTGGACAGCTCCATCAGAGCTCTCGTACGAGCTGCTAGAAGGCTCACCAGGGTTGCTTCGCTTGCTGTTGTCTATTGTACATTCAAATTAACTGTATTTGATGTTATAACTGGTAAGTTATCAGGTATTATAAGGTAAGTCTGTAGATTTAAAAGCTATTGCATAGCTTTTATCTCAGACTTTGAGCGCAGCGACCGAATGTTAAAATTCCGTAACGAAAAAACCTAACACCCCCCACTCCAACCGGCACAGCGATGCGATGTTATACAATAGCTTTACCGCGGTAGTCCTCGAGTGCCACACGTATTTTTTTTTTTCGGATTTGTAATAAGATTATTTAATTTTTGTAATTAGACGATTTTGAAATCGATTAAGCGAAAGGTATAATAGTTATCGCCTCATCTTGCACTTTATTCGTGAACCATCTTTGTAAAGTACAATGTTTCTAATTTCAAATTGCAACAGCTAGATAATTATGTAAGATTTCAACTGCTTGAATTGAAATATTTACTTACACATAATAAATAAAATAAATAAATAAATAAAAATTCTTTATTGACAAAAGATTTTACATTCTGAAATATTGAAGTCTGACTCCCAAACTAGGTAAAACCTGTATGTCAGGAGTCAGTATCCGTCATAATCTATACTTAATTAATATTATAAAGCTGAAGAGTTTGTTTGTTTGAACGCGCTAATCTCGAGAACTACTGGTCCGATTTGAAAAATTCTTTCGCTGTTAGATAGCCCATTTATCGAGGCAGGCTATAGGCTATAATATATCATCTCGCTAAGACCAACAGGGGCGGAGCACTGCGGGTAAAACCGCGGACCCTGCTAGTTGTTAATAAATTTTACTGATTAAGTAACTGATCGAAAAGATTATGAATCTTATTGGTTCCAATTTTATGCCTAAACTCACTTGTACACAATAATTACTCAAAATACTCAACACAAGAGCATTAAAGACTAAAAATCAAACACCCAACATGAAACACATAACATCTATTTGAACATTACCTGTAGCTTAAAAATCTAGAATAACAATACCTGTATAACACCACCTCCAGGGCTATCATTCTTCTCATTAAGGAAGCATTCGGGTAGACCGAGCAGCTTGCCCAGCCAGTTCATGGCTATGGTCTCCAGTTCGGTTCCAGCCGGTGAAGAGGCCTATTGTAGAAAATACCCAAGGATTATACGTTTAGAAATTAAAGATTTTAACGGATTTTAAACGCGATTTATTCATTACTAGCTTACCGCCCGCGGCTTCGCCCGCTTTGTCTAAAAGCTTATAAATTATATACTAAAACCTTCCTCTTGAATCACTCTATCTATTAAAAAAAACCGCATCAAAATCCGTTGCGTAGTTTTAAAGATTTAAGCATACAAAGAGACATAGGGACATGGGACAGAAAAAGCTAATTTGTTTTATACTATGTAGTGATATTATTAACCCGACGTCTTGCACACTTAGCAGCGAGCGTGGTCACGGGGAGACTAATTGAATAAATCACGTTTAAAATGCATTAAAATCTTTAATTTCTAATTATGTCATCTTATCATCCTCATACATGATATTCACTACTGATTGGATTATTAGTAGATACTATAAGGGAAGCAAAAACTTTGCAGGTAGGTACGTTTTTTACGTCGTAAATCGTAATACAAAAAATAGATAATCTCAAAAACTACTGTTTATGGTTAGATTCAAATATCGCTGGACCACCACAAATCTTTTTCTTCTCTATATAAATAACAATGAATCGCCAAATGTGTAAGAGTAAATCTCGGGAACGGCTCGACCAATTCGCATGGTTTTTATGGAGAGACAAAACGTGAAAAGGACGCTATTATTTTCAAATTTTCTTTCAATAATTATGTTATTACTTAATTACTTACCCAAGTAAAACACAAAACGTTCAGAGCACTAGACAGCATTTCCCCCATGATAGAAGGGTATGACGTCAGAGCCGGGAAGTATGCGTGCATGTGGGGACTCTGCCAGTGGACAATCTAGAGAAGAATTAGTTATTAAAGATAGTAGATTTGTATATTTTGAAGTGTATGTGTACAAAAAACACGCACACCTATTATGTACCTATCCCAAATATGAAATAATAACAATGTGTGTAAAGTATGGTTAACGAAAGATCCACAATCAAATCTAGAACTGAAGAGAAACATGACAAATTTTCATTTAAAAGAGAAAGTGAAAGAAAAAGAGATACTGGAAATGATCATGGTATTCAATTTCAGTACAGTAGGTATGTAATAAAATAATACTACAAACATTTAAGATCTAAAAAAAAATCTTTTTATTTATATTTATGGAATAACACATTTTAAAATTCTACTATAAGTTAGTAAGATAAATCTTCAACGTGCTTCAACATCGAAATATACAGTTGAATTTTATATAACCGAGTCACTCTAAAAAGGCACATATCCCTATAAGTTATAACTCGACGATGGAACCTTCAATAAACTACAACCACTTTCAAACTACAATAATCACTTACCCCAGGCATAATATGCTCCTGCACATCTTTAAAGATATCATCCCACGACTCCGGCGAATTTGGCGCTTCATTCGGCAACCGCTTATGTAAGTACCCTGGCTGCACGTCAGGGTACACGCGGTTATCACCCACATTCTCCAAATAATCCGCTATGAAGTCCACTAGCTCTTTGGCTGTTGAAAATACGATATTGCATAGTTATGATTCATAATGTTCAAGGACTTGTGGTGATTCGGCAGCCGCTTGTGCGGGTAAACTACCACTTGTGTACCCTACCGCTTAAGTTAGGGTACACACGGTTATCACCGACATTCTCGAGGCAATCGGCTATGCAGTCTACTAACAGTTTTGCAGGTAAGATGTAAGTAAAAAATAGAATGCGAACATTGAAGGTAGTATGTAGGAACATAAGGATATAAAAGAATAGTACGCTAAACAATATTCCATGATTGTGACGGTATCATTGAAGAAGAATAAAATATTGAAATACCTAGCAAAATACATGTTTTTATATAATTGTAAAAGTTGTTTAATTTTTTAACATTTTAACAGTGGTTCAAGTTTGTTAATTATTTATCAAAAAAGCCATTCATAATTAAAATTGGCAAAAATTAATCACTTACTATTCACATGTGCTTTTAATAAGGAACGTAAGATTTTCAATTTGTCTTAAAAACTTTATTTCAAAACATAATAATTATAATTTAAAACTGATATGCGTATATTGTTTTATGTATTTTTTCTTACTTTGTAACACATGTACTTTAAAACTCATATGCGTTTTCTTGAAAAGAAACGTACAAAGAACTTAAATTGAAGCTCCCATCTCAAAGGTTTTAATTTACATGCCAATAAAATTGATCACTTACAGAAAATTCTAATCCAATTGTTTGTTAGTTACATATTTATTTGTGCTTTTAATGGAATCCATGCTCTGCAATCTTTATTTTTATTAAATAAATTAAAGTCTTTAATAATTTATCCATTTCTAAATCTTTTAAACTTAGGCCTAGGAAAGCTTTTTAAATATTTTAATATGGCCTAGGAAATATTTTGTAATTAATGACAGTTCAGCATATAGATACATATGCGGGTTAAATAAAATAATAGAATGAATAAATCGCATTTAAAATCAGATAAAACGTCTTTAATTTTATAAATGTACAATACTCGAGTATAATTTTAAACAAGAAAATGCTTATCATTGCAAACTTTATTAATATTTATAAATTCATGTGTTTTATTTCGACTTCCCTACGTGAAAACTTAAATAATAGTTTAAATAACTAAATAAAAACTAAGACTTACTAAACATCAGAAACAATCAATAAGACAACAATAAAATCCAATACAACACGTTTATTACAAATCCTACCATTTGTGATTCAATCGAACAACTTATGGTGATCCCGGATACATTTTTATGCCGTTGCTCGTCGTTTGGCAGACATATTGGATTTTGCATGACTATTAACTTAGACGACATTTTGTTTTTAAACAACTGCGAAGATTTTTCTGTTTGTCAATTGGATCTAGATTGATTTATTTCCTTATTTAGAAATTATAGTTTATTTTTGAGGAAGATTTTTTGACACGCTTTTATTAGCTTCACCTATTGTATGTAACCGTCTCTTTTAGAGTCAATTTTGACCCACTTTAAATGGACAGATTTATTTATTTATTTATTTTTACATACATAGATTCCTTACAGCTATTTGTATTACAATATTTTTATTTAACTTTAACAAAACAATACGCCAATAAAAAGGAATACCAATAATAATACAATTAATGTGACAGTAGTTTTACATTAATTATAACAATGATAAAGTGGAAAAAATTAATATATACATATATATATTTTTTTTTTTTTTGGATATGATATACAAGAAAGGGGAAAACGTACCCATTATAGAATGTTTGGTATGGATGTGTGAATGTGTGTACTGTGTGTGTAGTGTATAATGGTGTAGTGTGGTGAGAATGTGTAAAGGTAAACTAAGAAATTATTGAATTGGTGATGTCTGTTACTGCTTTTTTAAAACTGTTACGGGAGAGATGAAATATGTCAACACTTGAAAATTTCTTGTTAGATTTAATTAAAACTTTATACAATTTTCAAGCATGTTTCTTACATACTTTAAATGGATTAACTCAAAAACGAACGGAATGAATGTGAAGTTCTTATACAATGAGAAAATTTATTAATTAATTAGTTTCGGATTTTTTTATGTTAAATATAAACTATGTGTATGTACCTATTTAAGATATTTCCCATGATTTATTTTATTTTGTGTTGAAATTATATTGAAAGTAAGCAACTGAAAAACATACTGAAACACATTTTAATATGTATTCCTATATTCTATGAAAACACAGATACTTTAAAATATTTTGATCATCACATTTTTTTCTCATTTTACCAACGCGAACCTACGTCCTCTGAACTTAGTCCTATTAGTACCATTATTCATTAACCACTACACCAAAGGTCTATTTATACTGGAAGGTGAATTATTTCTTTATTTATTTAGATCAAGGGTACAGGGTCAATGATCATATATTAATAAATAAATAGGTATATATTCCTAACAGGTAATTGATAATCCTAAGCTTAGACTATACAATCACGTTAATGATATGTATATAATAATACATTTATTGTTTTTTCTAGGCTGTTTAGTTTATTTATTGATCTGTGATAGTCTTGGTAACAGAATATTAACACTAGCATCTTGCCCCGGCTTTGCCTGGGCTGACACGCAACAACAAAAATC
>CAJQZM010039527.1:0-69357 GCA_907164665.1 Colias nastes
GAAAGAATTTTTCAAATCGGAACAGTAGTTCCTGAGATTAGCGCGTTCAAACAAACAAACTCTTCAGCTTTATAATATTATCTATACTAATATTATAAAGCTGAAGAGTTTGTTTGTTTGTTTGAACGCGCTAATCTCAGGAACTACTGGTTAAAACCGCGGGGCACAGCTAGTTAATATTATAAAATAAGAAATATATAGGTATATTAATACTATGGATATTTCAGGCCACCAATAGAAATGCCTCCTCAAAAGAGTCTATCAATCACCCCCTGGTTCCATAGTATGGGCTTAATCAGTATGTTAGCTGGATTCCTTAGAGGCAAACTAACAGTTTACCTACCGAAGTTTGATGTTGATACTTATTTTAAGACTATTGAAAAACATCAGGTAATTCATTTCATTCTTAAAAAAATTGTAAAATGCGCTTTTGAAGTGAAATTTCAAGGTGAGAGTAAAATTTCAAGGTGGCGTCATGGCACTACCGTCACGTCACGTCAAGGCGACGATTTTGGTATCTTTGAATCTTGCCAAAGAAGTTTCACTTCTGACACATGTTCTTGGCACACGCATTTTATAAACATTGTACTATAAACAATTCGACTCACAATCGTATATTGAAAAACATCAGGTAATTCATTGTAGTTAAATTTTAACTAATAAACACGCTGTAATTAGCTTCATCTGTATGTTTGTATGTAAGCAACTCTTTAGACTCGATTTTGACTTTAAACGGACAGATTTAATTCAAACTTTGTACCAATATCAAGGATCGGTGACAATATAATAATTTCGTGAGTTTAAACTTACTTTACAGTTATCTTTAACTAAACCGCGTAGTGAAAGGTAAACACGCATAGTTCCCGTTTCCGTTTGATTTTCGGTATAAAAACTATCCCATATTTTAATCCAAGTTACCCTCTATGAGTGTACCAAATATCATGAACATCGGTTCTGCAGTTTTTGTGTGAAAGGAGTAACAAAAAAAGAGCGTGTGTGCCGAGCACACTTGTCAGAAGTTGAACTTCTTTGGCAAGATTAAATGATACCAAAATCGTCGCCTTAATCCTTGACGTGACGGTATTGCCATGACGCGATCTTGAAATTTTACTCTCAAAATGCCTAAAGAAGTTTCACTTCTAAAAACAAACATTAAAACTTTTGCATTTATAATATTAGTAGCATTATATGTTTGTATGTTTGTTTCAGATAACCCACCTAACAGTGGTGCCCGCTATGTTAACAGCATTAGCCAAAGCTGAAGGGAAATATGACACAAGTTCTGTCACAGAAGTATATTCTGGAGCCGCCCCGTTGTATGAAGAAACCGCTATTGCGTTTAAGAAAATGTGAGTTGAATGTATTTTAGTTTTATAATATTCAAATCCTACTTTTTTCATTAATTTATATTAATCCTATCCTATCCTACTTCCTATCTTTCTATACTATCCTACATTAGTCCATTGAAATGTTACATTTTTTAGGCCTAATCTTGCGTTTTTTAGAGGACGCAATTTTATTTTTTGGATGTGTAGGGGGGGTCAGTCTGAAGCTAAAATCAAGTTTGTGGGGTCGCCACCCTTGTCCCACGGCCGCCATCTTGAAAATAATGGTTGAAATGGTTTTTACGATATACCACTTAAACTAAATATTTATCTGATAAAAAACATTGTTAGCATTATTTGTTGCAAATTAAATTCTCTACAACTTTAATCCAGTAACTTTTTGTCGTAGAACTATAAATAAAAAAGTAATAAACGAAAATGTTCAGAAATTAGAGCTATTTATATTTTTCGATAATTTATTTTTTATCATTTTACGAAGAAATTATATCAGACCATTTTTGTAGATTGTTTTTCGAGGAACAACTTTTACTTACAACATTTTTTAATTACGTCAATAGCTAAGGTTTTACAGCGCTCTGAAGTGAGTACTATTTTTCAGGCTGGGTTTTCGGGGCGGGTCGCTAGTTATGATATATTATGTAGTTATAATAAAAAGATATAAGTTAAATATTATGTAAATTTAATTGTAATACTGACATGATTTTTAAAGAGCAACTATGCAGTTTCTTGCCGGTTCTTCTCCATAGATACTGCTTTCCGAATCGGTGGTAAATGTTAAAAATATGTATTGACGATTCAAAAGTGCTTCTAAAAGAAGTCTAATGGAATAAATAAATGTTTGAGTTTGAGTTTACTAATATTATAAATGCGAAAGTTTGTGAGGATGGATGTGTGTGAATGTGTATGTATGTATGTTTGTTACTCTTTCATGCAAATACTACTGAACCGATTACAATGAAATTTAGCACACATATAGAGGATAACTTGGGTTAACACATAGTATAGGTTTTATCCCGGAAATCCCACAGGAACGGGAACATTTGGAAACGCGGGCGAAGCCGCGGGCGGGATTCTAGGTGCTTCATTAATACAATTTTTTAGTAAATAGAAGAAATTCGATCATTCAGCGGGTTTCGAACCCACGTCCTTCGCCTTACCGGAGCGACTCGTTTTCTATACTTAAAAAAAAATTGTAAAATGCGATTTTGAAGTGAATTTCTAATCTAAATTTTGTGTTTTATTGTTCTAATCATAAATACTTCTAACTTTGGTCTATTTAAAAATCAATAAAATAAAAAGAGAAATAAAATCTTGACATATTATATATACATATACTTAATTCTATAAAAATATATATTTCGATAATTTCAGGACCAGGACCATTTTTAATTAGTTTTAAGTATACTCTATAGAAACTACTGAATCGGTGGTAAATAATATTTTTTCTTTCTATGCATTACGAACATTCAAAAGCGAGAAAAAAAAGAAAAATAACGAATTTTTCTTATTAAAGAAGAAAGAAGAAGATTCTTTCTTTCTTCTTGAATTTTAAGCTATTGCATAGCTTCTATCGCGGGCCTTGAGCGCGGGGACCGAATCCAGAAATTCCGTAACGAAAAAACCTCACGCTCCCCACTCCGACGGGCACGGAGGTGTGGCTTGAAGGCATAGCATGCAATAGCTTTACCGCGGCAGTCAATTTTGTAATATTTCAGGTTTCCAAATGTAGCAGCTATTCGCCAAGGGTATGGTCTGACTGAATCGACTCTTGCTTTGACATTTAATATAAATTTTGATAAAATGGGCAGCGTTGGTTGTGTAGTGGACGATGTTGTATTAAAAGTAAGTTGTTTTTTGACAAAATAAAACTAGTTTTTTGTGTATAGTTGTGAAATCTAAGGTGAATGAAATTAATTTTTAAAAATTATTTATTTAAATAAATCGCTAGTAAAGAAAAAAAATTGAATTTTCTCACATGAAAGTTTTAAATTCTATATAATTGTTTTTTTTTATATACCTGCATAAAAAATTTCAATTGAAATCATATTTAAAGACTGGTGAATCACAGGCTACAATTTTAATTTACAACAGGGAAAACAAAAATATTTTTCACATTGTTTTGTCCACGGCTGCTTTGCTATTTCAAATTAAAATGTGATTTTAAATCACAGAGAATAAATGAAAATAACAGGAAAACATTTATTCTTCCGTATTTTAAAATAACATCATTTTAAAACGCATAAAGATGAATGAAAATCTAGGTATTTAAAAAAGGAAAAAATAGCCGTTATTCTTCATCTAGTTTTGATTAAAAAAAGTAGCTAAAAATTCTCAATTTTGTCAAATGTAGATACACCTTATTACACACAGTTCAAACAAATTTTTATTTTTTACATAGGCCGTAATTTTGATCTGATTTTGATTAAAAAAATTAGCTAAAAATTTTGAAATTTTGTCAAAATATACACAGTTTACATTTTATTATCTATCTAGGTAGTGAACCCCGAAACGAAAGAGGTCCTAGGTCCAAACCAAGAGGGCGAAATCTGTGCCAAGGGTCTAGTGGTGATGAAGGGTTATGTGAACAAAGATAGGAGTGATGACTTCGATGATGAAGGGTTCTTCAGGACTGGTGATCTGGGGTATTATGATGATGAGGGGTATTTCTATATTGTGGATAGATTGAAGGAGCTGATCAAGTATAAGGGGTATCAGGTTAGTGAATTGAGTGACAATTTTTTGATAAATAATAACTTAAATACTAAGTACTTAACTTAAAAAAACAGAAAAATACTGAAGAAAATATTACATTTACTTGTTTAATTTGTAAATGAATAATACTTTGTATGAGTAAGTTTTGAGTGTTTTTACTTTTTAAATGTGCCGGGTATTAAACACCCAGTCACAATGGCGACGTAAATATTATAACCAACTTTTTTATAGGACGATGACGAAATTTAGAATCTAGAAATTATTGAAATATTTCGCCATATTTGTACTAGGTACAATCAAAATTAATATATTTACAAAATATAAAATAACACAAATCTAACTTAGCTAAGATTATTTTAGTAAAAAGATAATTTGCAGCTCATGAAAATGTTCTTAGACATTTGTTATTAAACCCTAGCTTTTAACAATGATTAATAAATTTTTTTGACACTTATTGGTACACTAGCTTACCGCCCGCGGCTTCGCCCGCTTTGTCTAAAACCTAATAAATTATATACTAAAACCTTCCTCTTGAATCACTCTATCTATTAAAAAACCGCATCAAAATCCGTTGCGTAGTTTTAAAGATTTAAGCATACAAAGGGACATAGGGACATAGGGACAGAGAAAACGACTTTGTTTTATACTATGTAGTGATGTAACACGAGCACAAATATTTTTGGTGAACAGTTTTTTTCAGAACATCAGCAATTTATATGTTTTTTTTAATAATTCCAGGTTCCACCTGCAGAAATAGAAGCTGTGCTGCTCAAACACAGCGGTATCAGAGAAGCAGCAGTGGTGGGTCTCCCAGAGCGGGCTGCTGGGGAACTGCCTCTCGCGTTCGTGGTGTTACAGCCTGGGGCTCGCCTTAGTGAAAAGGAAATACAGGACTATGTGGCTGAAAGGGTAAGTTAGGAAAAAAAATTGACCTTTTTATGGCGTTATAATTGGTGAAATTCCTCAAGTTTTCTTAATTTAGCTAGATGAAAAATGATTATTAGGCTGAAAGGGTAAGTGAGGGTGAAAATTTGGCCTTTTATAGGGTTTAAACTGGTGAAATTCCTCCAATTTTCTTAACTGGGATGAAAATGTTGGATTATCTTGGTGAGTTAGGGTGATATTAGCAGAAAAAGAAGCTGTTTCTATAACACAGTGGTATCAGAGAAGCAGCAGTGGTGGGTCTCCCCGAGCTGGCTGCTGGGGAACTGCCTCTCGCGTTCGTGGTGCTACAGCCTGGGGCTCGCCTTAGTGAAAAGGAAATACAGGACAGGCTGAGAGGGTAAGTTTGGGGGAAAATTTGGGGTTTTTTTATAGGGTGAGGAATAAAAAAAGAAAGTTAGGGTGGAAATTTGGGTATTTTTTACAGGCAAAAACAAGTTTCTGGCGAGATGAAAATACAGGATTATTTCGCTGAAAGGGTGAGTTTGGGGGAAATTTTGGGCATTTTTATAAGGTATAGTTAAGGAATGAGAAGAGTTGCTGGGGATATTTCTCTAGTTTTCATAATTTAGCTAGATGAAAAAGTATTATTTGGCTTAAAGGGTAAGTTAGGGAGGAAATCTTGCCTTTTTTACAGGGTTATAAATGGTGGAATTCCTCTAGTTTGCTTAACTGGGATGAAAATATAGAATTAAGTGGCTGAAAGGGTGAGTTTGGGAGATGATTTGGGCATTTTTATATGGAATAGGTAATGAATGAGAAGAATTGCTGGTGATATTTCTCTAGTTTTCATAATTTAGCTAGATGAAAAAGGATTATTCGGCTTAAAGGGTGAGGTGAAAGGAAAAGCAGAAAGTTGTATTAATTTTTGCCCGCCTGTCTACCTGACTGAAGAAGTTTCCCGCTTTTCTTAAATGTAAACGTGCATGTAATGTACTTTATCGATGTAAGGGAACTCTCCCGTGGCGATAGGTTGGAGTCGAATTTAAAAGGCCAAGTGTTCTAATAGCTGCGTATATTTGATCTGTAGTGAACGTAATGCGCTTACGTTCCGTGGCGTAGTTGTTCCGTCAGAGCTGATGTCAGCAATCGATACAATAGACTTATGGATAGTAAAATACTTCTTAATACTTTACTTACTTAACATATTTTAATTGTTTATTTTAAAACCTAATTATCCCATTTCTACCTCTACCCTGACCGACTCATCAGGAATATTTAACATGGATATCGCAACCATAATACGTAGTATGGAATTTATGTTTTTAGTACACACCTAATAGTAATTTATTATTAAGAAATTACATGTTTCTAATAATTTTTAATCTCTTTTGTTTCAGTTATCAAACCCAAAACATCTTCGCGGCGGTGTGAGGTTTATAAATGAAATACCAAAGAATCCAACAGGCAAGATACTGAGGAAGGAACTACGCAAAATGATTGGCGCTGGCAAGAGCAAGCTTTAAAAAGAGTGTACAGAGCACACGTGTCAGAAGTCAAACTTCTTTCCTTTTAATGTTGTGAGAACCAGATAAAGAAGATTTTATTATTATTTATTATTCTTTTACGATTTTATTATTATTTATTATTCTTTGGCAAGATTCAATACCATAATCGTCGCCTGACTCCATGACGTGACGGTATTGTCATGACGCGACCTTGAAATTTTACTCTCAAAGAAGTTTCACTTCAATAGTTTATTTATATGTACCTAATAAATAAATATTAATATTGTTATATTAGTTTTAAGTGGTGGAACAGTACGGTGATATCCTATCTTGAAGGGGTTGGAAATTGTGATTTAAGTATTTTTTATACGATATTTTGTTGAAATAAAATGTATAATTTTATAAGTTTGTATTTTATTTCTTCGCAAGTAGCATCTATACTAATATAAAGCTGAAGAGTTTGTTTGAACGCGCTAATCTCAGGAACTACTGGTCCGATTTGAAAAATTCTATCGGTGTAGGATAGTCCATTTATCGAGGAAGACTGTAGGCTATACTGTCAGTAAGACTATAGACTATAGTGTCAGATATCATCACGCTAAGATCAACAGGAGCGGTTTTTTTTGTGTTTAGCCTTAACAAAAAAGTTGCAGCAGTAGATATTATCAATATTTTTTTTTCTCGCGTATCCAAAGAAAATTAACAGTAATTGTCATAAATGTTGAAATTTTATTATAGCGCCATCTATCGGGTCTTATAAATTTCAGAGTAATTCGAAAGTGCATTATAATGGATCTTCCGAAGGCCATGAAATGTTGAATTTGAAATTTTTGGTTTTATGGCATTTAAATGCTTTATAAATATAAATTTATAAAGAATAGAAAAAATTCGATCCGGGGCGGACGCTTGACCAACTCAGCCACTCGTGACGAATTTATTCTATTCTTTCAGTTTTATTTGTATACGTAGTATATTATTATTAGTCTGTGGTTTTATGTATCTAAGGGACACACCGCGCGCCATCTATTGAGATTATTATTGAGATTGCCATGAGATATTTTATTGCACCAAAATCTAGCATATATACCATATATACGAGTAAACAAACTCTTCAGCTGTTTTTATTAAGTACTAGCATTCCGCCTGCGGCCTCACCCGCGTTTTCAAAGAAAAACCCGCATAGTTCCCGTTCCCATGGGATTTCCGGGATAAAACCTAGCCTATGTTGCTCAGTGAAGATGCAGCTTTCTAATAGTGAAAGAATTTTTGAAATCGGTCCAGTAGTTTATGCGTGAAAACCATACATACATACATACATACATACATTATTACAAACCTTTCCTCTTTATAATATTAGTATAGTTAAATAGTATGGATAAGTCTAGGTAACTAGGAGAAAATAAAAGAGCCAATATTGTAATAAACATTTAATACTATAGTTTACTTTTCTCTAACACCATTTCTTTTAACTTTCTTCTCAATATCTTGCCGCTCGGGTTCTTTGGTATTTCGTTCACGAAGCGGATTCCACCACGCAAGTGTTTTGGATCGGATAACTGGAACAATAAAGTTATTATAGTTAGAAGTCAAGTCGATAACGTTTAAATACAACTTACATTAAAGAAATAGGAACAATGGTATTCTGTTGCATGCCATAACAAAACTATGTAACTGTATAAAAAAAGCTGCTCAAATTAGTGAATTTATTGAAAATAAGCTTCCAGGAAACCGAGTATTTTCCATATTACTCGGTTTCCTGGAAGAATAAATTTAGAAAATAGCATACAAAACGAATGTGTTTAGGTAATGAAAGTAGGTTACTATTTCATATTTCACACACTAGATTTCAAATCCATTTGCAGTTAAGGAAGTAGGTAATTAGGTATTAATTTGATCAAATGCATATGACTTTTAATATTAGGTACTTAGAAAAGGTTTCAGCTGCATTCGTTTAACATAATATTCACAAGGTGTTAATTAAAAAATAATATTGATGTAATTTATCAGATACTTAGTTTTTTACGCTCTAGATTTATATATACCTATTTATATTTACCAGATAGGCGACAAAAATATCAATTTGATTGTAATAGAAACTAATTATTTAGAGTATATTTTTGTATGTTGCATGGGTAGAAATTCCAGACAACATACCTACATAAAATATAAAAGATACCCATACAATAGCACAGCATTTATAGTAATTATAGTACATTAACAATTACCTTCTCAGCAATAAACGCGTGTATATCATCTTCACTAACCCTCGCACCGGGTTAGATAATTTTTTGATCTATGATTGGAAAACAATGATAATTGCTTACCTTACTATACTAATTATTTCGACTGACCGGTTGGCTTGGTTGGTAGTGACTGGCCTTCCAAGCTAGAGGTCGTGGGTTCGATTCCCACCCAGGGCAAATATTTGTGTGATGAATATAGATTTTTGCTCTGTGTCTGGGTGTTAATTATCTATATAAGTATTTATTTAAAATTATATATGTATGTTTATCAGCCATCTGGTTTCCATAACACAAGCAAAACCTTAGTATGGGATCAGATCGTGCCGTGTGTGAAAATTGTCCTGAAATATTTATTTATTTACTATATTAACTTACCTTCTCAGCAATAAACGCGTGTATATCATCTTCACTAACCCTCACACCGGGCTGGCGGACCACAAACGCTCGCGGCAACTCGCCCGCCGGGTGCGACACACCCGCTACACCTGCGTCTAGTATAGCCGGGTGTTGGAGTAACACTGCTTCTATTTCTGCTGGTGGCACCTGAAATAGAAACATTTAATTAAATACACATAAATAAAAACATAAAGAAAAAAATGTGTGCGTGTACTAGTGTACACACGTAAGAAGTGAAACTTCTTTATGACCTTATTTTTCAAAAAATAATTTACTATATGCAAATTTACAGAAATACGTCGAATCACGCGTGGTAGGGATAAGAAAAAGATGGCGCGTAACGGGAAAATGTTACGCGTAACGAAAAAATGTTACACTAAATTTTTTTCCAACCCCGATAAAGAAGTTTCACTTCAAAAAAATAAAGTAACGTGCAAATGAAAATTACAATAAAAAAAAAGAAGAATATAGCTAACCTATGTCTGAGTATTTAAAAGTATAAACATAATATGTATGTTTGAATAAATGTGTGTTGGATAAGATACCACAACAAAATCTATAATTGAGAAATTTTTGAAGAAAATAAATAATCGATCATGATCGTCATTCGGTTGATTTTTTTTATGTTCTTTAAAAATTTCTCATTTATAAAGCATAATATGAATGCGATATAACAAACTATTAAAATCTGTAATCTATACTAATATTACAAAGCTGAAGCACAATATACAGATACATACAGTAAGGAAACTTCATACAAAATGTTCGAAATGGCTCCCCCCCCCATCAAGCGTGTTTACGAGGGTATTGAGGGGGATCGATAGTAGCGGGTGACACATCCACAGATTTTGAATGACAAAGATACATAGTATAGAAAAAAGTTTAAAGTGATGTCATTTCACATTAAATAAATATCGATTGTTTCAGTTTGTAGCCCTTTCAATAAATATATTTGTAAATACCGTATCTGACTACAAGTTAAAAAGAGACTATTTTTTAATTTCTATAGATATGGCAGTATGAGTTTTAAATTATGTTGACATATTTTCTACCAAAATGATAGCTACAAATAGTACCTATTAGGAGTCCAGTCTGTTTAAAGATCGCATCTATTTTTTACGCAATCTAGAAGAGCACGAAAATCTAAAAAAATGGAAACCTTAAAAAAATCTTGTTTAAATTTATGTGCATAATTACGTAAATATTAGGGAAGAAAAAGATAGATATTATAATTATTGTATTTTTATCGATACGTGACTTTACCACTTTGTCAAGCACTAAGCCTGTCAAACTATTTTCTTTTTCATCCTAAAACAAAAAGGTGGAGGTTCTATGCTCGTATAATAATAATTTTAATTTATTTTTGCATATTTTGTGTTTTTTAATTTAATTTAATTTATCGTTTTAAAAATAATTTAGTAGGTATACCTACATACAAGTATTGTTAATTCTCGTTTAAAATAATTATTATTGAATATATGTATCATACAAATATCAAGCATTATAAATAATTTAGTTACATTAAATAGCCTTCGGCGTCCATAACAAAACAAGATTTCGAAATATAGCACTGATCAAAACGTATTTACTTTTACAAGGTGTATTAATTCGGATTGTTTCTTCTTGTAAATTCATATTTAGGCTACACCATTTTTGTATTTTAACGGGTTTTAATCTCAAAATTACCACAAAATCAACTGTGAAAAAAAAGCAAACAGAAATATACAGGCCGAATTGATAACCTCCTCCTTTATTTTTGAAGTCGGTTAAATATCAAAAAGGTAACAGCCCTATAGCTATACGTCATAATTTCATCGCAGGGGCTTAGTTTCCTAACTGTATGTACGTAGTATATATCTGTCAACTGTGGCTGAAGACTGAAGCGGTAATCTCAGGAACTACTGGTTCTATTTGAAAAATTCTTTCGGTGTTAGATAGCCCGTTTATCGAGGAAGGGTAGGCTATATATCATCACGTCATTATTTCGTGACATTAATTCCTTTGAATTTTATTGGATCGATTTTTTTCTAATCTTTAAAAAATTCTCATCCATAAAAATTAACATCTGTAATTACTAAATATCCCATAACTTACTTGATACCCCTTATACTTGATAAGTTCCTTCAATCTATCAACTATAAAGAAATATTCATCATCATCATAGTATCCTATATCACCGGTTTTATAAAAGCCTTCATCATCAAAGTCTTCACTGATATCTTTGCCAATGTAACCTTTCATCACATTCGGACCTTTGACCCTTATTTCCCCAGGTTCATTGGGACCTAGTGGCTTTCCTGTTTCTATATCTATAACCTAGAAAATAACATTATTATAAGCAATTTGTGATAAGAAAAAGTGAAATTCTCCCCCGGAAATCGAACCCAGGATCATGCGAACCCAGATAACTTGGTTCTACGCTCAAAATGCTCTATCAAGGAGGCGGTAGAGTAATAAATAATTAAATTCTTAGTAAATAATTAATACCTTTTTGGAAATTATTTCAATGCAGTACGATAAACAACTACCTACTTAGGTAGAGTTTTGTAAACGTATACCGTAAAAACTACAGGTATGCAATAATTTTCACAGATTGACTTTAGAGTTCATGCTTCAGGTAAATACCATTAAAATATAAAAGATAACGTCATCAAACTCGTATTTAAACATTTATATATTTAATTAGATTTCTTCTAGAAGCACTTTTTTTTTGTCCTAACTCCTAACATAGCTTTTCCATTTACCACCGGTTTAGAGCAGTCAAATCTTAATGGTAAGTAGAAAAAAGTTAGTATAGAAATAAAAGACTTTCATGGATTTTAAACGCGGTTTATTCATTATATTATTACGCTCGTTGCAAAGTATGTGAAAATGGGGTAAGGTTTAATCATTAGGTATATTATTATGCTCGTAACTCGTTGCAGTGTGCGAAAATGGGGTTGATAGTATAATGAATAAATAACGTTTAAAATCCGTTATAGTCTTTAATTTCGAAATGTACAATACTCGCGTAAAATCAAATACATAAGTACTAAAGTTAGTATACCTTAACAACACACCCGCTGACAACAAAACCAACACCCCCCGGTTTAGCCAAATGTGCCAACTCATATGTATCCCTGATGATGGCCAGCGTCGTCTCCGTCATGCCATAACCTTGGGTTACTGCTTTTGCGTTGATAAATCTGAAGAATTAAGAGCTTGATTCATTAACAAGATAAATCTAAAGAATTAAGCGGTTCATAAGCGACTGACCGGTTGGCTTGGTCGGCAGTGGCCCTGTTTTCCAAGCCAGAGGTCGTGGGTTCCATTCCCACCCGGAGCAAATATTTGTGTGATGAACATATGTTGCTCTGTGTCTGGGTCTTAATTATTATCTATATAAGTATTTATTTAAAATTATATACATATATAGTTGTGGTCATATAATTAAGAACGATTTGAAGTACTAGAAATTTTTATTTAAATAATGTCATACATAGAGATGTGCACCTTCTGAGAAGCAACTAGTTATGTCATAAAATAGCCACATTAATAGAGCAACTAAGTTTAAGAATCAATAATAAAATCGACAACAATTTTTGACGTGACAACGTCTTATAATTCGATAAAGCCGGCTGCACGCACGAAAAAACATGACTCATGCGGCGTTACCTCGCTCTGACTCATCTGAGGCGTTCCATGTAAGGCTTGAAGTGCGAGCGAGAGCGCGGAACGAGCGACAAAGAAGCACAATCGGACGTTGTCACGTTCAACTATCGTCAGTAAACCGACTTTACAGACAACCAATTTTTTTTCAAAAATAATTTATTTTACCAAAGCAACACATTCAAATAATAGTGAAGCTGGACAAATAATTAAGAACGATTAATTTATCTGCTCGGGAATTGTTTTGTATGACACTTTCATTTATAAAATTACAATAATACGTTGCGCGAAAAATTTATAAAGCAAGTTAATAGATTTTTAACTAAAATTAATATTTCATAACATGTCTACTGCTTTACACCGGCGAGGCATTGACTCTATTAATTTTTGACATTTTTCTAGAGAAATAGAGTTCCATTCTTCTAAGAAAACGTCGTACTGCTCCCTTAAAATTCGACACTATATATTTGAGACCTTTTTCTTTACTTCGAACCACAGATTCTCTATTGGGTTTAGGTCAGGGCTGTTAGCTGGCAAGTCCAAAACAGAAACTGACTGCGCTGTTAGAAATTCCTTTACAGTGTGTGCAGTGTGCTTTGGATCATTGTCATGCTGGAATGTCCAAATAACCGGTAGAATTTCTTCAGCATAAGGTAACATTGTTTCTTCCAGTATATTTTTGTATTGGAATTGATCCATGTTACCTTCTATTAACTTTACAGGTCCAACACCATGTCCAGAAAAGCACCCCCAAATTTTCACATTTTCACCACCATGCTTTAATGTTTAGGGTCGAATTCTGTATTCGGAGGACGTCGAACATAACGTTTTCCATCGGAACATACTCTGTTTATTTTCGATTCGTCAGAGAAAAGTACATTTTTCCACTGTCACACAGTCCAGTTTTCATATTTTCTTGCAAATCTAAGCCGGGCTTGCCTGTGGCAAAGTTTCAACATGGGTACTTTTCTTGCTATCCGACCATGCAATTTTTCTACCAAACGTCTTCGAATAGTGCGTGCTGAGATTGCTGAAGGGTTATTTTCCCCGAAATATTCTTTTCTCAGCTCATTGGACCCTTTAAAAGGATTTTGTTTCGCCATACGGACGATGTTTCGGTCATCTCGAGGAGTTGTTTTTCTCTGTCTTGGCATACGTGGGACATCCGAAGTTGTTTGACACGTATCAAAATGCCTTATGGCGTGGAAAACCATAGTTTTTGAACATTTCAGATAGTCGGCTATCTTTTTATAAGACCAATTCTTCCCGCGAAGTTTTATTATAACTTCCCTAGTAGATTTATCACAACTTTTATTTTTTCCCATTTTTTTAATAAGAAGTAATCACTTTTAATCTTTTGCAACACTTAATGGCGCCAAAATTATACAAACAGTAACCTACAACCACAAATCGAGTCGAGAGTTCTCTATTCAAATTTGAATAAAAGTATAAACCAAGAAGCTTATATCATATACACTGGAGATTTCGGTATGAACATTTGACGTGTAACAAGAAAATTGTTGTGTTTTATCACTTTCACACCTAACTTGGTATTGCCACTGTTAATACGAAGTTTTCCCAAGGCTGTAATATTCTGTGCAAAAGGTTAGTTTTTGTACATGAGTTTGTTGATAAATTGCCAACAACGTCATTCAGAAGCATTGTTGGATGAGACAATTATTATTTATGCTAAATAAAATAAGTATCTGAACCAATTATTAAAAAGCGATACTCCCTGATTATGGGTAGTTACCATAATAAAATTGTAGCAACTCTCACTTTGACAATATGGCATAAGTGTCAAAAAAATTGCGTCGCTTCGAATATTTAAGTTAATATTGTTGCGTATTTAATAAATATTTTCCGAATATAAATAATGTATTGCATTGTGAAAAATTGCAGAAGTTTTTGGACACCAGATTCTGGCATAAAATTTCACAGGCAAGTGTATATTTACGCTATTTACAATATTCCTCAATACTCATGCATTTACCTGTTTAGAATCATTTTCATGGCAAAAATCGTCAATTTTATCATCATTTTAGTAATCAATCATGCTAAATATCTTCTATCTATCTTCTTTTCCTAATAATTTCATCATTTTTCAATAAACCAATTTAACAAGTAAGGTAACCATGATGACGAGTTTTTACGGATAGCGAAGAGAAAATATTGTAATAGTTAACAAAATTATGATGAACATTTAGAACACCATTTCAAAGATTTTTATACTAGTAATGAAACAACGCACGACATCGATATTGCACTCACATGTGGTTTTATGTTTGTTCTTCTTTAACATAGAAATTAATAGTTCTTTTAACTTACCAAATTTTTTTTGTTTTACTTATTTCAGCTTTCCAAAAATGAAATAAAAAGAAATAAATGGCTGTCCATAGTGCCTATCAAGGGTAAAATTTATCAACATGCCAGAATATTCAGTTTGCATTTTAAGCCTGAGGATTAGGTACGGTCCAGAAAAAAAATACCTTTTGAAAAGTGCTATACCTTTTTATTTACCACATTCTTGTTACTGCGTCTCAACTGTGGATAAAGTAATTTTAATTATATTATAATTAACCACCATGAAACCATTAGTAACCGTAAGTACAGCTCCTGAAAGACATACGAATTTCTGAGAACTGTAATATCGTTACCACACATCAACACTAGCGATGCAACTCTCCCTTTGGAATATTGAAAAGTTTTAGACTGAAGCTTGAGTAACCAAAACGATGTTTTAATGTATGTAGCACTCATTTTAATTAAAAAATCGTAGTATGAGATCAAAAGTTATCAAGCGTTATTTAAAACTATCATTCTCTACCAATTAAAATGGTATGTACCTATAAAGATGATAATTATTCATGTAAGTTGACCAGTAATATTATAATATAAATACTGTTAAAAATATATGTCGTTATTATATATAGACCATGATTTTTAGTTTTTTTTATTTCGAAAAATCCTGAATATACAAACCAGTGTGGTCACCCACAGAAAGAGACAAAAAACAACACTGACGTCATTCAAGGTTATATTTTCTTGTGACAAGTTAATGGTCATAGTGCAATCTCCAGTGTATTAGATATAAGCTTCTTGGTATAAACTATTTAGCGTTCTTAATTACGTGACCAGCCAGTAAATAGGAATACTATGTTTATAAGTAGTGTAAAAAGTTTGTCTATTAATTTTTAGGCTAATCACGTGTATTAATGAATACAGTGATTTGTTGGAAAAGTATTTCTATATCGAGAAAAATAAAAATAATTACATGAAATTAGTTATGCATCTTAGTCTGAAAAAATCTTCCCTTTGTAACAGCGTTCTTAATTATATGACCACCACTGTATAAACTTACGTTTAACAGCCACCTGGTTTCCATAACACAAGCGAAAGCTTAGTATGGGATCAGATCGTGCCGTGTGTGAAAATAGCCCTGTTTAGAATATTTCTAATTTAAAATTTATTTATTACATATTATATATGACTTACTTTTTCTTAGCCTCCTCAATGGTGTCCTTACGAAGGGGCGCAGCACCGGAATATATAAAAGTCACAGAACTAACATCATAGTTTGCTTTTGATTTTGCCGTCGCTACTAGCACAGGAGGTGCTAATAATAATTGCTTTATCTATAAAATAAAAAAGAGGTTTATATATTATTACAAAACCATTAAGTACATATTTTGGTACTATTTACATGCTAAAAGCAACTTACGCAGTACATAATCTCTATATATAAAATCTTCTCTATCTCTATATGTATATCTATAAAAATGAATTCCTATTTCCCTTGGTCACGGACTCACGGCATCACGCGTGAATGGGTAGTCCGATTTCGATAATTCTTTTTTTATAATATTCCTTGAAGTACGAGGATGGTTCTTAAGGCGCATCCACACATGCCATGCAAATGCCATACAAATGCCATGCAAATGCCATGCAAATGTCATGAAAATGACATGCAAATGCCATGCAAATGCAATGCAAATGCAATGCAAATGCCTTGCAAATGCCCTGCAAATGCCATGCAAATGCCATGCAGATGCCATGCAAATGCCATACAAATGCAATGTCAATGCCATGCTAATGCCATGCAAATGTCATGAAAATGCCATGCAAATACCATGAAAATGCCATGCAAATGCCATGCAAATGCCATGCAAATGTCATGCAAATGCCATGCAGAAGCCATGCAAATGCCATACAAATGCCATGCAAATGTCATGAAAATGCCATGCAAATTTCATGAAAATGTAATGAAAATGCCATGCAAATGCCATGCAAATGCCATGCAAATGCCATGCAAATGCCATGCAAAGTGTCATGAAAATGCCATGCAAATGCCATGCAAATGCCATGCAAATGTCATGAAAATGCCATGCTAATGCCATGCAAATGTCATGAAAATGCCAAGAAAGTTCTCTGTTAACAAATCCAGTAAAAAAAAAAAACAACAAAATATGTACATACGAATAGAGAACCTCCTAACTACCTTATCTAACCTAAAAATAACTAAATCCTCACCTTATACCTTTCAATAGTCTGCAAGTACAAGTTAGTTTCATACTTCGGAAGGTAAACCATGTCACAGCCCGTTTGTAGATACCTTAGTACACCCAAAAGACCCATTGTATGATACCAGGGTGTTATGAAGAGGGTCCTATCGTCTGTGTTTAGCGCGTTTTTTCTAAAAAAAATAGATCATCAATAGCTTTATAATATTAGTAAGTATAGATTAGATAACGGCGTTTTCAATACGACAGCCACATAAAATTGATAATTTAGACACATTAAACTGAAAGAATAGAATAAATTCGATTGCTCTGGCAGGATCACGGGTGGCTGAATTGGTCAGGCGTCTGCCTCGTGATCGAATTTCTTCTATTCTTTAAAAAAAATATATTTTTAAAGCATTTGAATGCCATAAAACCAAAAAGTTAAAATTCAAGTATTCTAATAGTTTAACACAGACAATAAAAAGTAAAATAACTTACAAACTACAAATAGAAATGACGTTCAAATGTGTCTGCATTACACCCTTCGGAAAACCCGTGGTACCCGAAGAAAATAACACAAACAAAGTATCATTTTTGCCATCAACATCAACCACATCGAAATCGGCATAATCAATTTTATTTTTCAGCAGATCGTCATATGTTATTTGGCCTGCACCAATGGTTATAGTTTTCTCTATAAATGGTAGTTTGGAGAAAGTTTTTGAATGCACCTTATATGCCATTTCGGAAATTATTAGGTATTTTGGTTTCGTTATGTTTAGCACGTGGTTCAGCTCATCTGAAATTGGGTTTGAATTATTAGTAGGTAGTATGAAAAATTGGGTTGGAATTGAAAAAATCTAAAACCGAAAGAATTTTTCAAATCAGACCAGTAGTTCCTGAGATTAGCAAACAAACAAACTTCTTCAGCTTTATAATATTATGTATAGATAAATGGAATTTCAATGTTGGTTTGCTGAAGCCTGAAATACAGTATTAGTAGCATGGCTTTCTGATGAATCGATTTGAGTGCGTTTAAAATGTTATGTCTCGTTTATAGAAATATACCTAGTTATGTTTTTCAGTTTGCATTGTTAAAAATTTCATGTCATATAGAACTTGTATAAAACAAGAATTAACAGTTTCGGTAGAGTTTTCCCTAGCTGTAATTGTATATTTAATCTCAAAATTATATATTATCAATCAACTACTTATCACTAAAACGGTGTAGATAGGTTCCCAAAACACAACATACTTACTTCAAAAAAGGCACACTCGCACACACGATTACACGTAAAAGTAACATGGCATGGTAAATTATGGCTAATTAGCCACATTTTAACGTGCTGCTCCCGGAGTTCGTTAAACCTTTTTACTTAGTCTTTATAATATTAATGTATAACTCTATATATTATTACAAGCTGTGCTTCGCGGTTTCACGCACATTGCTCCGCTCCTGTTGGTCTTAGCGTGATTATAAATAGCCTATAGCTTTCCTCGATAAATGGGCTATCTAACACCGAAAGAATTTTTCAAATCAGACGAGTAGTTCCCGAGGTTAGCGCGTTCAAACAAACAAACTCTTCAGCTTTATAATAGTAGTATAGATTTATAATATCAATGTACATATCAATGATTAGTATAGAATTACCTGCAGTATACCCAACATTAAAAGGATTTATAACAGCCCCCGTACAGCTAGCGCCAATCACGATTGGCCAATATTCAACCCTTGTTTCCATACACACCCCCACTGTTTCCCCTCTCTTCACTCCCATGCGAGTGAGCGAGATGGCAACACTCATAGCGTCACAGACTATGTCATTGTAGGTTACACTTTTATGTGTTTCTCCGTTTGTCTGTAAATGTTAAATAAAGAATAATTATTGTCTCGAACCTGCGTAGATAGTCGAAATAAGGTAGGTATATCAAGAGCTACAGCCGAGCCATGGTCAGGCATGAATCGCTTTAGGTATACAAAAAAGGAGGTAGGTATATTCAATAATTATGCTTGATCCTGTAAAGGAAATTAGAACATTTTCGCTCATTTCGAACATTTCTCACTTGTGAATGAATATTGTAATTGAAATGTTAAATATTTATAATTACCTAGGTACTTAAACTAGCTCTACCGCGGTTTTCGTTGACTTATATAGCTTACTAGCGGTCCGCCCCGGCTTCGCCCGTGGTACATATTTCGCAATAAAAGGTAGCCTATGTTCTTTCTCAGGGTCTAAAGATTGTCTGTGCCAAATTTCATCAAAATCGGTTGAGAGGTTTAAGCGGGAAAGCGTAACAGACAGACAGCTGCTGTCTGTCAGACAGAGTTACTTTCGCATTTATAATATTAGTAGGGATAGCCTGCCTCGATAAATGGGCTATGTAACACCGAAATAATTTTTCAAATTGTACCAGTACCTAGTTCCTGAGATTAGTGCGTTCAAACACACAAACAAACTCCTCAGCTTTATACTATTAGTACCTATAGATAAATAATCTCGATAGATAAGACTAGAATAAAATCTAAATCTTGATACTGCTTTCAACATTGAGTATAACCTTATTTGAGTTGGCGGTAAATAGGTAAGTAATAAGAGAAAATAAATTTTCTTTCCACTTTCTTCAATTACAATTACTCATACCAATCGAATGAAAAATACACCGCAAAACTGTTTATACGAACAGTTTAAAATAACAATAAAATATGATATTATATCATAATTTATGTAGATATTAAATAATATAATCGTAAATAAAGAAAACGTTGATAAAAATGAATGCAGCATTTAGTAGATAAAAATGTTGTTAGTTTTTATATAAAGGTAGTAATTTAATAATGTATAGGGATGTATTTGTTTCTTTACTACTTGGCCCATATAATATTTTTACTATTACAAAGTTTTCTATAGAAACCTTAAAGCTTTTTTCTTAACTTTGTCAAACCAATTCAAGCTGTATTAAGTGACTATCTATGTGCAATAAAAAAATGTGTGCGTGTACTAGTGTACACACGTAAGAAGTGAAACTTCTTTATGACCTTATTTTTTAAAAAATAATTTACTATATGCAACTTTACAGAAATACGTCAAATCACGCGTGGTAGGGATAAGACAAAGATGGCGCGTAACGGAAAAATTTCACGCGTAACGAAAAAATGTTACACTAAATTTTTTTCCAACCCCGATAAAGAAGTTTCACTTCAAAAATTAAGAGTATTAAAACTATTAGTATCTTATAATTATTATTGTAACTAACACAATATTATCTGGTTCTTACTAGGTACTAGGTACCTAACAGGTTTTATAAATGAAACTTACCAACGCTACTTTATCTCCATATTTATGTAGGGAATCAATAAAAAACCTCCCAGCATGCAAATGACTAGGCACATCTATGACTTCTTTGGAATAAACATATTTGTTATTTCTTATCATGTTAATTGTTATAAAACACGTCCTATCCGTACAGAGGCGCGATAAATACTGAATGTTATTGTAGTAATTAGTGATAGCTGTTTCGTTCATTTGGGTTCCGTAGGAAATTCTTTTTTTTAAAGTAGGTATGTCATTGTCTAGTGATGATTGTTAGATTGAAAGATTTTGTAGCTCATATTTAATTTACCCATAAGAGTACATATAAATGGTAATAAATACGTTTAAATATAGGTTACACTGACATAATCTCGCACATAGTTGAAGTGAAAAATTCTCACTTATCCAATTTTTGCAAGCAAAATTAATCAAATCCGTTTTGAAATTTATACTAAATGGGTCTGAAAACTGAAATTTTGACTGATGCTACATTATTTATACTTAGCTAAAGCACAGAATAAAAACTAGTAACTAGCTTTACTCGAAAACATAACCATCATTTTTGCGCAGTCGGCAAAATTGAAATATTACTGACAACGGTACATGCTAGGTAAATAAGAAATCGACCCACATATTTTTACATAAATATCTGAGATATAATATTATCAAGTGATTATTGTATTATCTAATAATATATTATGATTACTATAGATAACAAAATAATTCATGAATTTTAGGATCATGATCGGACGGATGTAATATATTTGTTATCATTTTTATTTATTATAGTGTGTCTTATCATCGACATTTTAAAAATATGTAATTGGTTCAATAGTTCTTGCATGATAGATAAACATACAAATAAACTCTATTCCTTATAATGTTAATATATTATTGAATAATTATTGTGGAATACAAATGCTTTTAAATATGTTTTTGCTACAATAATAAAATGAATAAATGTGAGGAATTGACGAAAAATTATGCACAGTCGATTTTTATATTATACTAGCTGTGCCCCGCGGTGCCCATTGCTCCGCTTATATTGCTCTTAGCGTTTTGATACATACCTAGCCTTCCTCGATAAATTGGCTATCTAATACCGAAATAATTTCCAAATCGGACCAGTACTTCCTGAGATTAGCGCGTTCAAACAGACAAACAATCTCTTCAGCTTTATAATATTATATTATAATAGATTTATATTAAGGACAGTACATTCATATATTATATTTATATTCAGAAGGGAACTAGGTACCTATATTTATTTAGAAAATCGAATTTATTAAAAACGATAAGAGGTTTCATTTGCGGAACCCTAATTGTGACGTAGGTACTGCAAATTAGTCAAGTAAATATTTGCATGAGCGATACGAGGTCTACTTGTGTTTTGTTTATAACACTTACATTGAGAATATTGAGTGATAAGATACATTTTCATAATTTTTGCATAATTATTACATACCTAAGTAACTAGTAGCATTCGAAGCTATTAAAAAATAAAAATTCATTCTTCTACAAAACTGTATTGAATGTTTAACGTCCCTCAGTGTTACTTATATAATAAAAAAAAAATTAATACATCATCTATACAAATTTTGAAATTGTTTTCAGCAGCACTCTAAACAAAACTTTATATCTTCATATTATAAGAAGCTAGCTTACCGCCCGCGGCTTCGCCCGCTTTGTCTAAAACCTAATAAATTATATACTAAAACCTTCCTCTTGAATCACTCTATCTATTAAAAAAAAACCGCATCAAAATCCGTTGCGTAGTTTTAAAGATTTAAGCATACAAAGGGACATAGGGACATAGGGATATAGGGACAGAGAAAGCGACTTTGTTTTATACTATGTAGTGATTTAAAAAAAATCTGAGAAAGACATAACTACATCCGTAGCTAGACGTAATTGCTAAAATTTATCAACAGGCGCAAAAATTTCTTGTCCGCTATGGGTAAAAACCTCATAAAATGTGATCAGTTACGTAAACAACAAAACGGGTTTGAACGTTTTTCGTCACTTAAATATTGTGATAGTACTTTCGTTTTCAAATCAAATAGCGCGTACAACCGCGCAGTACTGTTCCTAGTGAATATTTAATCTGTGGCATGCACAGATAAACAATACTAAAATGTGTAGAATAGCATATTTAATTGTGATATTTAACTTAATAAACAGTATACAAAGTGATAGTGACATAGTAAATAAAAATATAACAGTTACCAAAGATTTTATTAACGAAAAGAATGACGCGTTAAAAAGGTTTATTGAAGAGAAAAAATTCGATACAGATTTATTAAAAAATATAGGCAGAGATAGTGATGTTGTGAACAATTACGAGGAAATAACTATTTTGGATGATAATGGTGAATTGAAGAACTTAAAATATAAAAGTGCTAAGCCTAGAATACCTAACGTATTGAATAAAGTAACTGACAATCAAGTTGATCAAAAAGTGAGTGTTGTTAAAAACAAAGTCGAAGGAGCCAAGTCGAAATTCTTCGATGAATTGGGATGTAAGTAATAAATTAATTGAATAACTAGCTTGAGTATAAGAAAGCATTTATTTTAACTTACAGAGACACACAACAATAACATTTAAAAAAGCCCCTTCTGAAATCCAAATTTTCAGCAGCTTTACATGAACTCCAAACCACCCGAACTTCGTATCTTACATAATCTATGCTAATATGACAAATCTGAAGTTTGTTTTCATGAACACGCTAATCTCAGGAACCATGGGTTCGATTTGAAATTTCTTTTCAGTGTTAGTTAGGTAGTCCATTTATCGAGGAAGATTATAGTCTATAGAGTATATAATATCATCAAGAGTCAAGACCAAAAGGACCGGAGCAATGCAGATATCACAAATTAAATAAATAAATAATATTTCAGGACAATTTTCACACACGGCACGATCTGATCCCATACTAAGCTTTCGCTTGTGAGGTGGGTGGACCATGGAAGGCCATGCTCCTTCGAAGGCCAATGATTAAAATTTCGTAGTTATTGCCATATGATGACAAATTCCTTCTATTTACACAAACACCCATCGAACTAGAAATCACAGACGCGGCGGCGAATCGCTCGCGCCACTATTTTGGCAGTACGGTCCCTCGGTTCATTGATATCGGAAATCGGCGGCGTTAAAATAAGATGGGTGTACCATAGAAGGCCACTCTAACAAATAAATAGTTATTATTCGTTTATTTACTGGAAAAATGAAACTAACAAATATTTAAGTAATACTTTGTTTTATTACGTAACATATAAACCACTTCTTTTTATTGTAGATTTAATCGCTATTTATTAACTTTTAGTGTTAAATGACTGATTTATTATAATGGCCTTCTAAGGAGCCTTGTTCCTAGCAAGGCCATTTGGAAGAGTTCTATGAAACTTAAGTTCAATCAATATTGATCAAATCTGAAATTTAAAAAAGTGGTTTATATGTTACGTAATAAAACAAAGTATTACTTAAATATTTGTTAGTTTCATTTATCCAGTAAATAAACGAATAATAACTGTTTAATTGTTAGAGTGGCCTTCCATGGTACACCCACTTATGGAAACCAGATGGCTGATAAACATACATATATAATACTAAATAAATACTTATATAGATAATAACAGCCAGACACAGAGCAAACATCTATGTTCATCACACAAATATTTGCCCCGGGTGGGAATCGAACCCACGACCTCTGGCTTGGAAGGCAGGGCCACTACCAACTAAGCCAACCGGTCAGTCAAATTCAACAGACAGACATGACCATGGGCATCGTCATTACATATCAATTAGTTATCAGTTAACACCTTGTTATTTAGTTTCTATGGTTAACACCGTTTCGGCATACTTAAAACTCGAACTCGAACTTTTTTGTTCATGTAAACTTTTACAAGTAAAATGTAGTCATTTTTTTATCGATTTGAAAATTCGTTTCCCACGTTTCAGTAATCCATACTTAATATTATAAATGCGAAAGTAACTCTGTCTGTCTGTCTGTTACTCAATCACGCCTAAACTACTGAACCAATTTTCATTTAGGCTGGCTGCCATGAACAGGCTGTGCCTAGTGCGGGGTCCGCTGTCATTATCTGTACATTTTTATAACCTTCTTTTGGCAAATAAATATAATTTTATTTTATTTATTTATTTATTTATTTATTTAATTTGGTATGGAGATATTTTGATACCCGAGAAAGGACATAGGCTACTTTTTATCCCGGGAAAATAGATGTAGAGAATTAATTTGCTCTCCTGTCATCATACGAAGCAATATTAATCTTATTAATATAGATAAAAATTAATAAACTCTTAGCTTTTTATTTGACATTTACTTTTTAATACAAACAAAGTCGCGGGTAAAAGCTAGTACAAAAATTACCATCAATTTTGATAACTTACTCAACATTTCAGTACTAAGTGATTACAATAAGCATAACTTATACTCGCTTGAACCGGAAGTGACGTCACAGTGAAAGTGAGATTAGACCTATACTTATGTTCTAAACTTGAGCACTAACTTAGTTTTTTTATCGAATAATAATGATGATTACAATTTACAATGGCATTGAAAATTTTGCTATTTACGGTTCGTGAACTAGTGCATAATATAATTGGTTTAATTAAAATTATTGAAGACCTATAAAGTATGTTTCTAAAAGAAAACATCACTACATAGTATAAAACAAAGTCGCTTTCTCTGTCCCTATGTCCGTTTGTATGCTTAAATCTTTAAAACTACGCAACGGATTTTGATGCGGTTTTTTTAAATAGATAGAGTGATTCAAGAGGAAGGTTTTAGTATATAATTTATTAGAAGCCGCGGGCGGTAAGCTAGTTAAAAATAAGAGTGTAAGAATTAGCGTACAATATTTGCAACTAATCTATACTTATAGGCTTTATCGGAATAACTTTATCTATACTAATAATACGAGTATATAATATAAATAAATATTATAAAGCTGAAGAGTTTGTTTGTTTGTTTGAACGCGCTAATCTCAAGATCTACTATTTTTATCGGCTAACCACGCAACGGATTCGATGCGGTTCTTTCATAGATAGAGTGATAGAAGTTTTGTTCTATTATATAATTTTTTAAATTAACCAGTAATTATTTACTAATAATATATATAATTATATTAACTAATAATATTATAAAGCTGAAGAGTTTGTTTGTTTGTTTGAACGCGCTAATCTCGGCAACTCAAACTCAAACTCAAACTCAAACATTCATTTATTCAATTAGACTACTATTTAGTAGCACTTTCGAATCGTCATTACATAATTATTTTTAACATTTACCACCGATTCGGAAAGCAGTATCTATGGAGAAGAACCGGCAAGAAACTCCATAGTTGCTCTTTTAAATTAATCATGTCGATATTACATAATATGTAACTTATATCTAAATACATAATATATCATAATATGCCAAAGAACTGTCCTGTGGTTTTTACGCGACAACCCTCCATGGGTTTTTATCGTCCATATATTCCTGAATACTGTAGTACGCTCTCTGAACTAGTACATTTTTTATATAAGTTTTAAATTTAGAACTACTAAACTCTTTAATATTATGAGGAATTCTATTGTAAAAGCGTATACCTTGACCCATAAATGAATTTTTAACTTTAGCTAATCGGAAAAATGGCATTTCAATTCTATTTCTGTTCCTTGTGCCATAACAGTGTCTATCTCCTACTCTTGTGTGTAAGTCGGCGTTTTTGTGTACATGCAAAATATTATTAAATATATACTGTGATGGTACAGTAAGTATACCAGTATTCTTAAAGAGATCTCTTAGTGAGTCCCGAGCACGTAAATTATATATAGAGCGAATGGCTCTTTTCTGTAAGATAAATATAGTTTCTATATCTGCAGCCCTGCCCCACAGTAGAATTCCATAGGACATAATGCTATGAAAGTAGCTGAAATAGACCAATCTAGCCGTATCTTCATCGGTGAGATGCCTTATTTTTCGGACTGCATATGCAGCTGAACTGAGCTTACCTGCAGCGGTGTTGACATGGGCTCCCCACTGTAGTTTCTCGTCCAATGTTAACCCTAGAAATACAGTAGACTCTGTAGGATGCAATACCTCCCCATTCAAGGTAATATCTCTGTTCAACTTTTTTATGTTAGGAAGTAAAAATTCAACACAAGTGGTTTTTTTGGCATTTAATAATAAATTATTGGCAGTAAACCATTCAGATATGTGTAAAAGAGCACTGTTCACTTCGTCAACATTTGGGTCATGCCTATCCACATTAAAAATTAATGAGGTATCATCTGCAAACAGAACTATTTCACACCTATCCTGCAAATAATAGGGAAGATCATTGATATATACCAAGAACAACTACTGGTACGATTTGAAAAATTCTTTCGGTTTTAGATAGGCCATTTATCGAGGAAAGCTATTGGCTATATATCATCACGCTAAGACCAACAGGAGCGGAGCAATGCGGGTGAAACCGCGGGGCACAGCTAGTAGCTTATAATTGAAACCGAAAGTGCGGTCAAAATCAGTCGAGGAACTTCCGACAATAAATAATAAAAAAAATCAATTCCATTGTTCTTCAAATAAATGTAGCATAACCTAGATATCATTAAAACCTAGATACATTGACGGTATAAATATGAAAATTAAAAGTAAAACCGGTGGCTTTCAAATCGCTCTCACGCCTCTCTCTAGCGCCAGCGTAGGGGTACTCAACCTTTTGTTCAATTATTTTACTTATGCATTTACTAAGAATTAAAATTAAACATCGGAGGTAAAATCAACCTGTTTGGAATTATATAATACTACTGCTTTTCGCCCGCGGCTTCGCCTGTGTGGTAAAAGAAAAACCGCACAGTTCCCGTTTCTATATTTCCGATGATTTCCGAAATAAAATCTTACCTATGTCCTTTGTCAAGTCTCAAGTTAGTCTGTACCAAATTTCATCCAAATCTGTTCAGTTGACGCGTGAAGAAGAGACAGACAGACAAAGTTACCTACTTTCGAATTTATAATATTAGTTACGATTAGAAATAATCTACATCTTTACCATATATGTATGCTATTTTTTCATCACGGTTCAACCCGGGTGAGGTCGTCGTAGGACGAATTAATGTCATCTTCTGATGATAGAGCAGCTACCGTCTTGCCTTCTCTGCAGAAAATAGAAATATACATCTTCGTTACTCCAACCTAAAAATGCCTCTTAGTTATTACACAATATACACAAAATTTTACAGACGAACGTCTTGCATTCTCTGAAGAAATACACTACGTCTTCATTTTTACTACCTTACAAGTTACAATGCCTCTTATTTCTTACACAACATACACAAAATACTACAAAACGTAACAATAGATTTGTAAAATAAAGTAATAAATTAAAATGTTGCCAACCCCTCCCATTCAGGTGACCGTCGTGTAGGTGAGACGCGACAGTGTCGCGGTGTTGCTATTTAAAATAGCACGCGTAAAATATAAGTTGCTATATATAAATAAAAAAATATTTCAGTGCTTTGGCGGTAAGTCAAAAGAATAAAATAAGAATGACAATCAAAGGGCTAGACGAACGAAGCAAGATTTGATTATATTATTATATACCTACAGAAAAACACATTTAAATGAAAATAAATCGTATAGCTAAACTATATAATATAAATAATAAACAATTATTTTTTTAAATAAATAAGAATGTTATAATTTGGTAAACTGCAAATAAATAAATCGATAGAATTACATACTAAAATCTAAAAAAAAAGGAATAAAATTTCTTTTTCATATTTTAAAATTTCTTTAAAATATGAATTTTGCATTTTATAAATTAAAATTGTATAAGTACTAAGGTATTTTATTAGCAAAATGCGTACATAGAAGTTAAATACTATTATCATAACTAAACTAAATATTCTACTATAATATTTTAAATCTAAAAGTTGAAAGTTCAATAGGTACGTGAAGATGTTTGTTGCTGTTTCACACAGGAACTACAGAACGGATGTCACTGAAAGTTTGTGTGCATATAGCATGTATAATGTTTGTCGTTATAATTTCAAATGTAATATATAAAGAAGTAAAATAATTATAAATGCAATTCATATAGATACTAAATCAAAATGAGCTATAATAGCCTCGCTTTGTCAGGCATAACTTAAAAACGACTCTACCGAATACCGATATATTATAAAGCAATAGATTTCCGCCCGCGGCTTCGCCCGCGTTTTGAAAGAAAAACCCGCATAGTTCCCGTGGGATTTCCGGGATGAACCTATCCAAGTTACCCTCTATATGTGTGTAAAAAGATAATCGCAGAAAATGGCCTATTTTCAGAAATATTACCATTTGTTTAAAATTGGTGTGGTTTAACAGTCCGTTTGTAGAGTATATAAGCATAATATAAATAACATGTGCTCATCAATTTCTAAAGAAGCCTTCCACAAAATATTGTAAGGAAAAAAAACTGTTAAATCGTCTGTTATAATACACCTATTTCTGAAAAAAGAAAAATTAACTGACGCTTTGTAGACTGAAGTTAAAAAAAGGGCCTAAAATCTAATAGAGCTCTCTGCTAAAAGAAACAAAATCGGTCGAGTTGAATTAAACAACGTAACGAGCAAACAAAGGCATGAAAATCAAGTTATATCATGAGTACATTTTGTACATTTTATTAATACAACTATTGCCTTATTTTTGCTCACCCACAACATATTGTTATATTTCCTCTGATTGTTTGGGTTGCCTGGTAGAGATTACTACCTAGCGATAAGGCCGCCCTTTGATTGACTTTGGTATTTATTTTCAAAGCAATAAATCATTTTCATTCTTTCATTCATATGCTTACATTTTTCTTATGAATCCTGAAAATGGTAATTATATTTTTCGTTATCGCGTCATTTTTCCATACTTCAAAAAGACTAAGACATGGAACAGGGGTGAAGCTACATAACATACAATTTTGTTTCACTTTTATAAGTCTATTGTGTTCGCATCCGCAAATCTTATCTTACGACAGTTTATTATTCTCGACTCGCTCTGTTTCGTAAGATAATGATTTGACCTGAAATATAGTCGTGACGTTCTTCATTTTGAGTTTTTGGTAAATGTTTGGGTTAATAGTTGAAACGTGGTTGGGTATCTTTTTCTAGGCTTATCTATACTAATGTTATGAAGAGGTAAAGTTTATAAATTTGTATGTTTGAAAGGGTAATCTTTGGAAGTACTGAGCTGAATATGAAAATTCTTTCACTAACAGAAAGATAGTTTTCTGGAATGAAATAAAGGCTATTTTATATGTGTGTCCGAATCGTTATGAGACAGGGGATTTGATTGTTTTCTGGAGGAATAAGCTTTTTCTAGAAAATAGAAGCACTTGTCTCGAAGTTATAGTTGATACAACATTGTAGCTAGGACAAGAAAATACATTTTGAGTTTAATTAGTTTAACCTAATTGATATTATGTCCTTAAAAGTTTGAATATAATGTATCCTTCTGCTGGTAAAAGAATAAATCGTTTTTGGACTTATTGAGTTTATCCATTACAAACATTTTAAAATTTTCCTCAATGTCAGTAAGAATGCGATTTTCGCGGAAGTAGGTTAAACGTTCACCATTTTAAAATGTCGTGTCTTCATACTTCAGTTATTTTGTTAGTATGGCAAGACATGCACGATTTAATAGCGTTTTCGTGGGTTTTATGAAAGTAATTACTATCTATATTTAGGTTCGTCAAGGTTGTAAACGTATGACATTTTTGGGCATTCTTTGGAAATATGTGTTTATGAAATTATTGACCGTGGTTGAAGTATTTTGATTTCTTTTAGGTCTATTCTGAGAGTCTATAATTTTCGATATCAGCTGTCTATCCTACTATAATATTATAAATGCGAAAGTTTGTGAGGATGTGTGTGTGTGTGTTTGTTACTCTTTCACGCAAATACTACTGAACCCATTACAATGTTTAGCACACATATAGAGGGTAACTTGGATTAACACATAGGATAGGTTTCATCCCGGAAATCCCACGGGAACGGGAACTATGCGGGTTTTTCTTTCAAACGCGGGCGAAGCCGCGGGCGGAAAGCTAGTAATCATACAATTATGACTAGGTAGTACGTTAAAAAATACGTTGGACTTTTTTACTGTCTCCACACTAACGATTAGTGATTACGTTATCCGATGTCATTATGATTGTAATTAAGTTGTTAAATCATAACGAGTTGAACAATTAAGTTACAACTAGAGTGACCATGATTTTAAAAAGTAACAATATGATTTAAGAAAAATATGACGTGTTTTTAGCAGAGTGGATGCATATTAGTTTTTATATTGAATCATTTTTATATTAGCTGGCTAGTTAGCTTTTGAAACTTTTACATTTGACCACAATTTTAAACAACATTCAGTTTATTTTAAAGAAAATCAATTCTTTTTTATATAGTTATTAGTTAGGCTACAACTCTATAAATTTTAACTGTATTTCAGATATTTAAACAATTACTATCTAATTATAAATACAAAAGAAATTTATAAAACAAAATATATTCAGTCAAAGATTTCAGTCAAAACCGTCAAATTTTCCTTATTCAAACAAACTTTTTAAACATGGCAACTCAGAATCACCGAAAAAAAAGCAATCAATGTCATTCTAATCTCTATAATATAATTATTCTAATCTCAAATTACAATGGCATTACGTTTCGCGCGCAAATGAAAGCTGTTCGCGCGAAGAGCAGCGTTCCGCTGGTGACGTCAGCGCTTTCTTTTTAAATTGCATTATGTAATGCCACAGATAATGTAATATACTGGTAATTTATTTTTAACCTGGATAGGTCGTGGTTAAAGCTTCTAGGTTAGAATTATGTAAGAAAGTTATTTATGGATTGAGTAAAATGATGGTTTATTTAATTTTTGACTTATTATTGTGACGAATAATTTTGATTTTTGAGGATATTTTTACAAAAGTTATTTTCTTCAATAATTGAACTTTTCTGATGGTTATCATCATAATGCTTGGCACAGAACATATAAATATGTTCTGTGATGCTTGGAATGTTTGGAATATTCAAAGTAACGGAATTGATCACCTTATATCGTAAATAATTTAACATTACCATTACAAATTTGAAAATTACTCTTAGGATAAATGCGTTAAGTTTTTTCCTTATTCATCGTATAAATTATTTACTTTTTACCTTCAAAAGTTCAGTTATTAAAAATTAATATTTGATAAACTTGTAGCTCAAGTAATTAACCCTTATTGAAAACTAGACAATATGTTAGATAAATATCCATATATTTTTAGACTGGAATGCCATCGGAAACTAGCCGGTCCTAATCATTAACCTAAGAAAGCCGCTTCCGTGACACTTTCATGGCAAATTAAATTCTATTTCCACGCCCTTTAGACCATTTTACTTTATATTTAAATGATAATCATCAGTAAATTTTACTCACAACTTAGAAATCTATACACACAGCAGTAAGGTCGACTTTAACTTGACGTAATTAAGGTGTTTACGTCTTTACAGTTTTGAAATCGTTTCGAAAGTCACGAGAAAGTTTGGAGCGAGTCCAAGAGGATTTGATACTTTATCAAAGTTATATGAGATCGAGATTGTTTAATCCGTGTTATGTAATATTATGGCTATTAACCTGGCAGCCTTATGGTTCTTAATGTACACGTTTTGAAAGAAAGTGCTATCGAGTAAAGGGAAAAAGCACTTATTTATATTGTAACTTAAAAAATAACCTATTAAAATTATAATGAGTGTACTCATTATAATTTTAATAGGTATAAGATGTACTTTCAATAATCTGAGGGTTTTTTTCCATTGCTTTCTTGGGACAGTCGTCTAAAGTAGAATCGGGTTTGAGACGTTAGTTGCAGAGCTTCACCGACCATCAGTGCGTACGTCAGTCGTGTGTGGAAATACGCGTGCGTATGGTCGGTCTAGCTATGAACGGTTTTATGAATTTCCATACATATGACAAGCGCGACTGACGTACGCACTGATGGTCGGTGAAGCTCTGCAACCGGCCTAGACTGACAAAATCCTTTGTTTGGAAATAAACAGAAGGCACTATCACATGTATGTGAGAAATGCGAATTATCCAGTGACCACATTGATTGCACAATTTATTTTATTCCCTGGGGTCTGGTTAAATGTAGCCTATTAGTTGAACGTTACATTGGTATATCATCGTATACATTTTTTATCAAAATCTACCCGTCGGTTTTTATGTGATCAACAGATAAACAGACAAAGAAACAAACACAAAAAACAAGACATCTATACATATAATAAATCTGTAGAAGGGTCAATTCTGTACATTGAAAATATTGAAAAAGTAAATAGCAGGGGGTGTTACTGGATCGATACCAAACCCAAATATGTGATTAAAAAAATTTTTGTCTGTCTGTCTGTCTGTCTGTCTGTCTGTCTGTCTGTCTGTATGTGAAGACATCACGTGAAAACTAACGGTTCGATTTCGATGAAACTTGGTATAATTATACCTTATTATCCTGGGCGTAAAATAGGATACTTTTTATCCTGGAAAAATACGCAGAAAAAAATTAATCTTAATTTTTCAGTTTTATCCATAGACGTTGTTCTGTAGAACCGCGAACACACGTTGCGTATTATTATACGCCTAGCCGTATTTGGGTCCAATAGATATTTATAGATGTCATTATCAGAGTTACTCAAAATGGAGAAATAAACCATCCACTCGAAGACCAACATCCGCGCGGACGGAGTCGCGGGCGGAAGCTAGTTCATCATAAACTATTAATGTTATCCTGTAGTGTGTAATAAAAACAACAAGGTACGTTAAAAAAACCGACTTCCTCTCTTATTTCCAGACAGTTTACGCCGTGAATTGAACTGACTGGTAAATTCAAACTATGACCGCAATAGCCATGGCTGGTTGTTGAGATGATAATTTGAATTTGCCAGTCAGTTCAATTAACGGCGTCAACTGTTTTAAAATAAGAGGTCATAATACGGTACGTATTATATTATCTGTGGTAGATCAGTAGATGTAACTGCTTCTATAAATGCTTATTTCATAATGATGTTCCTTCGCCAATTAGAGAAGTGATGATATGTATAATTTATATGCGGATGTCTTGTATTGCTTAATTTTTTGCACTGCCCGAATCACGAACTTTCAACTTTTGTTCAATAAAAAATTATACGACTTTGACGACGTGTTTTTTCATTTGCTAGAATAGGTACAAATAAATTATAATAATTATGTATATTTTCAACTAGGTACACTAACAACAAATAATGTAGGTAATAACTTATGTCTTGAGTCAATTATAGTAATTTACATGTACGTATACTTATATGTATAATAAAATAGCCATACCAAGTTAAATCTATACTAATATTATAAAGCTAAAGAATTTGTTTGTTTGTTTGAACGCGCTAATCTCAGGAACTACTGGTCCGATTTGAAAAATTCTTTAGGTGTTAGATACATTCATCGATGAAGGCTATTACAGGCATTATATCATCACGCTAAGACCAATAGGAGCGGAGCAATGCGGGTAAAACCGCTAATCTATAGAATAATATCGAACCTATATACCTAGTACCAGACAAAGTTAAATAATATAATAAAAAATTAAAATATAAAGCAAAAATCGTACTTATCTTATTCTAGGTCACAACCTATCTGTAACTTATATTTCAGCCAAATCAGTAGTTTTTGCGAACAGCAAAAATCATCTTCACACACATTCACAATTACTTTCGCATTTATAATTATTTTTGTGGGAACTAGGTTAGTTATGCATAATGCATAAAATATAATGTTTATAACGGTTTCATAATACAGTATTTAAATGTTCTTTATTATGATTAAAAAACTGAAAACAGAATATTACTTGAATATTAAAACCAAAAAATTCAAATCACATAAAATTCGAAAGTCGAATTCATAAACACGAATTAAAATAATGGTAGTAAAAAAATTAAAACAGATAAAACAAACCAAACAAACTTCCACATTAGAATGTCAAGAACACGCGAAATATTAATAAATCTTAAAAATGTGATAGGTCATAATTACATACAATCCAATTCACAGATCATGAATAAATTGCGTAACGCATTAGCATAGAATAAATAAAACAACACGTAACAGAGAAAATGAAACGAAAGTGAAGTTATACAGACGTTACTTCCGATTTTGGCGCGAACGCGTGAGGACGTCAGTGTTGCTATGTGCAAAATTGTGTCAGAGTGAAATGTGCGTAAACCGGAGCGCGCGAATTCAAAATTTCAAAATTCGTAGAAGAATGTTTTTATTTTTTTTCGCGCTTGTGCATTTGGCGGGTTGTTCGGATTCTGATAATGACGTTTTCACAATGGATGACAGTTTGGAGGCGTCGGATAGGCGAAGGCCGAATAATGGCCCAGAAAAAGATATTTTGATGTTGGACGCATTGGGCAGGCGGAAGGGATCGTATGGTGGATACAGTTCGTCACAGGAAGATGAATCTATTATGGATTTGTTGGGGAAAAGTGAGTATTAATATTAAGTTTTACGTAAACGAACTTTAAAAGTAATTGGTTTTCCGAAATCACAAAAGCTATACTTAGAGATTTAGTTATGCATAGATTATGTCATACAATTTAATAAGTTTTGCAGATATGTGATATACTTGCCCCCCCAATATAAGTAACAAAATATTGAATCTATTTTCCATTTTCATTCATGGAAATTGCTTTTAAATGCAAATCTTGCATAAATTTTCATGCATTTTCCGGATGAAAATTCATAATAGTAAATTTTCATCATTAGGTACTTAACTTTATAAAAAAAAAATTGGTTGTCTGTAAAGTCGGTTTACTGACGATAGTTGAACGTGACAACGTCCGATTGTGCTTCTTTGTCGCTCGTTCCGCGCTCTCGCTTGAAAGAAAGAAAGAAAGAAAATCATTTTTATTAGGTACACCACATAGGACATAAATATAACAAAATTAAAACAATAACACGTAAAAAAAAAAAAAAATAAAGACTAATGAACAAAAATAATTAAACTAAAACACGATAAGAAATTTGTGTGGCGACCTAAATGGTGAGGCCCTCAGCATATGTCATGTCGACATGGTCGGCATAACGCTGGTTTTCAGTGCCCCCCACAAGACAAACAGGGCAGAAGCCCAAAGTGTCCCCTAACCGTGACTGTTGCTAAAAATATATAGAAAAAAATAATAAATATTAAATAGAAACAAAATCCTCTACAGAATATTCGTATATATACTATAATGGAACATATAAAAATAAAAACATTATAATAATAATAAATAAAAGTAAAGAGATATATATATACTTGAAAATATGTACTTATAAAATAACATAAAATAAATAAATGTATATTAGCCCGATATACAACGCAACTAGGCTTGTTTGACGAATTCGTTTATCAAGTGTGCTTTATATTTATATTTGAAAGAATTTTTTGACACTGACTCACGTATCGGCGGCGGAAGATTGTTCCAGCACTTCGTTGCGTTGTATACAAAACTACCTCTAAAAGCAGTTGTATGGAACTTTGGCATAAGTAGCATGTACGTGGACCCTCTTGTGAAGTACGAGCCTTTTCTGTCACTCATCCACCTAAGCTTACAGTAAAGGTATTTAGGCATCTGGGATGTTACCACTTCAAAAAGCATGACAGCGAAGTGAAGGCGTCTGCGTCGTTCCATGTTGAGCGTTTTTGCTTTGATCAGATATGGCGTAACGTGATCTCTCGAAGGTATGTCCCAACAGAAACGAGCGCAGGCGTTCTGAACGCGCTGTATTGCAGTCTTAGTTTTTTTAAGCAATCTTGTACCGTACATGGTGTCCGCGAAATTGAATTTCGAGAGTATAAGTGCCTCGCACAGCCTTGAACGTAAGGGTGCGGTAATGTAGGGTTTTATACGATACAACAGCTTTAATCTATAGAAACAGTTTGAAATGGTGGTATGAATGTGTTTCTCGAACCTCAGATTTTCATCGAACACGATCCCAAGATTGCGAGCTTCCCTAACGCGTTCAATCAACTGCCCCTCTACACTGATAAGCGGATTATATCTCGCCACTTTTTCAACCAAAATCGGTGTTCCTAATAACATAAATTTGGTCTTCGCAGGATTAATAACCAGAGAGTTTTTCTCCGACCATTTTGAAATACGCTGAAGGTCTGAGTTTAATTCGGCAATAGCTTCAACAGTTCGAGATGGATGAAAAGATATATATAATTGTATATCGTCTGCGTATGAATGGTACCGGCAATATCTTATTTCGCGCGTTATATCCGTACTATACAGAATGAAAAGTAGGGGACCCAGGATGGAGCCTTGCGGAACTCCTCTGGTCACGCTACTTTGCCTGGAATATGCAATTGAACCATCTTCCTTGCGGATGACTACAGTTTGAGTACGTTTGTTGAGATAACTACTGAACCAGCTAATTGTTTCCTTACTAAACCCATAGTACGACATCTTGGATAGAAGAAGCGGAATATTGATGGTGTCAAAAGCTCTAGTGTAGTCAAGGAACACAACAGCAGTACTCATGCCCGTGTCTTGCGCCTTCAGGATGTTATCTACAACTTCAGTCAGTGCAGAGGCAACACCACGTCCCTTCCTGAACCCTGACTGCAAATCGGATAATACTCCATTTTGCTCTAAGAACTGGATTAACTGATTGTGTACTATCCTCTCTATCACTTTCGAGAGACACGGAAGTACACTGATCGGCCTCAGGTCTTTTGAGGTCAATGGATTGTCATTTTTAGGTATAGGATGTACCAGTGCACTTTGCCAAAGTTCAGGAAACTGATGCGTACGGAAGGACGTGTTTATGATATGCGTGATGACTGGCAGGATTTTGGAGGAAGTAAGTTTCAACATATCCAGGGACATGTCATCGACTCCAACTGCTTGAGACTTCAAGGTTTGTAAGGCTTTAAGTACAGTGTTCTCATTAACAGATTTTAATGAGAAGGTGGCGTTACAGTACCGGTGAAATTCGTAATAAGTCAACGTCGATAGGTCAGATTTGTTGTTGCCAGGAACATTAAGAAAGTCACAATTTAATTTATCGGGATCATCGAAATGCGATGGTAACTTATTATCCTGTTTAGCTTTAATTACGACTTGTTCCTTAATGTGCTTCCACAATTTAGGCGGGTTATTGATATTACTATTAACATAATTGTCAAAGTATGATTGCTTTTCTCTATGCAGAGCCTGGCTGACGATACTTTTTAGTTCTTTGTAATATGCCTTATGTTTACCTTCTTTACTTCTTCTGGCTGTAACTTGCGCTTCGTCTCGAGTTTTCATCATCAATTTAATGGTATCAGTAATCCATGGATAAAGCTTGCGTTTTACATATTTCACTTTTCGAGGAGCGTGATGATCAAAAATTATTTGGATGTATGTTGTAAGAATCTTTACCATCTCGTCGACATTATTCATTTCCATAATTGTGTGCCACCTTACTTCTTCTAGGGTCGCTTCAAAACTCTCCATGTCAATATCTTTCAGAGACCTGTACGTTATCCATCTAGGGATATATTTGTCCTTGGGTATATTTAATGTACAAGAAACAAATGCATGACTGCTCAGGGCGCTGACATGCTCAACGACAACGTGCGATGCTGCAATGTTCGTGCATATCAAATCCAGCAACGTCTCGCTTTTATCCGTGAAGTGTGTTGGTTCAGATATAAGTTGAGTGAGATTCATCGTATGCAAAAAACTTTCAAGTTTGGAGAAAGAAACGTGTTGCTTATTTAAAAAGTTAATGTTGAAATCCCCTAAGAGCACTATATTGTCGGACCACATGAAGGAACCAAGAGATTCGATCAGGGCATCCAAAAATATCTGAACATCGAGCCAAGGAGGTCTATATGCTGTTCCCAATACAACCGTTTTACCCTGAACTGTGGTTTTCACCCACATTTGCTCGACTTGCAAGGTTATAGGATGTTGCAATGTTTTAACTACCATACCCTCCTTCACGTAAAATCCAACACCGCCCCCGCGATTACGGATACTTCTCGAGCGTGGTATATGTCGCAGCCTATAGCCGGGAACAAGTGGCGCACGACCCTCTTCACCCTCGCGAAGCCAGGTCTCGTTGACCGCCAGTATATCCACCCGAAGTCGGTCTAGTGCGACGACAAACTCATCATGATGGGTTCCAAGAGAGCCAGGATTGATGAAACCAACCTTTAATTTATTTTTAATACTGAATGTGACTAATAATTATTGAATGTACAATAAAGTTTATACTATGGACAAGGTAAATGAATAACACTATATTATGTATAATACTATTAATACTGTTTGGGATAATAATAATATATACTACGATAAATGTAATAGTGGCTTTTATATGATTAATGAAGATTATTATAACAATTAATTGATGGATAATATGAATAACAATGAAATATACGATAACGTTTAAAATATAGACAAGATAAGTGGATAAAACTATAATACTCTGTATAATTCTGTACGTGATACTGTATACTATAATAAATGGAATATTTGTGTTTATTGTGTCACTATAATTAATGAAAATTATTATTTGAATTAAATGCTGGATACGAGCGTCGTACATTAAGGTGTGATTGTCACAGCATAAACTTATAAATCGTTTACAATACACAAAACATGAATGCTCGTTTAAGACAATATTATGTTTATTATTACGTACATAAACTTTGTCTTTTTTCAATGCCATGTTACACAGACCTTGGTCGCCACCCAATAAACTTAATACAATTATACTACAAGTGCTTATTCTATATAATATATTAACACAATCTTTGTTGATGAAATACGTACGCAATATTAAGACACCAATATTTGATACATTATTTGTGTAAAAAGTACCAAAAACCACAACATGAATTTTTATATTGTTATATAATATCTTAAATGAAAACAAACATCCATTACAATAAAACCGTGACGTAACCGAAACCATACTGTTACAGCTTGAAACTATATATGCATACACATAGATCATCACACATTCATACTTACAACCCAGAACAATGTACATTTTAATTGTAATATTAATCAAACCAAATAGTGTAATTAAAAAATGTTGTACTAGGAAAAATACAATATAACTCGCTTCAACATTAGAGGACAATATTATACATTTATAAAATTCGTATAAAATGTAAAAACAAAAATAAAAACATATATGAATTCTATAAAGATAGATAAGTTTATAAACTTTAATGAAAAGGTAAACATAATGAAAAGTTGTCATCACGTTATTATATCTAATACATAATATGGAACAGCAAAAATAGACAAGTGCAGGAGCTTTGTGCAAACCTAACCATGCCCAAAAATTTTATTTATGTCATCCTCGCAACGGATGCGATGAGATGATTCTTTCGAATCACGCCTGACGTATATTCGACCTTCTTTAGTCCATACGTATCGCCATTTTCGACTAGCAGCGGTCTCTCGGGCAATATGGAAAAGCCTGCTGTTGAAATAAGTTAGATGTTCGTTCACATAAAACCGCCGCGTAGCCCCTGCGATACCCGTGCCAGCGGTGTCGGCGCCGCGCCGAACGCGCGCCGCGCGCAGGAACTCGTCGCGTACATGGCGGCGCGTGAGCTTAGACTTAGTTTATTAGCAAGTGATATAGCAATATGGGTAAGATTCTCGCCGTTAGTCTCTGGAACTCCCGATATACAAACATCATGCAATAATTGTTGTTGCTCCGAATCGTTTAGGCGCTTTTCTAACGCAGCGACAGCGTCAGTAATTTCGGAGTTGTTTGGATGTGGGGATTGTAATTCTATAGGACGCTCCTCAAGTTTACTAACGCGCTCTTCAATGCTATCTAGTCGCTTTCCAAGTTCCGTAATAATAGAGAATATTCCAGCCATTTCCGTCCTGAATTTAGAAATCTCGTTACGCAGTAGCTTAATATCCTGCCCCAGAGGGGAAGATGAGCCCGTTTCCAGTACAGCCGGGTCCTGCGAGTCTTGTGATGAGGTCATAATATCATCGTTAGATTTTTTAGTTTTATTTTTACAAGACTTGCACATATATTTCCCAAAAGAAGCAGAATTCGGGCTTAAATTAATACATTGCTTATGTATCAAGGCATTACATTTTATACACTTAACGCCATCTATATTCCCACAGAATTTACCGCAGGCAGAACATCTATTGGTCATTGTTTTGATACGTAGCTACGTCGCTAGATGGTGTTATTATTATAAGTTGGTATGAGTAATCCTCAAAATTATGTTGATAATAAATCAAAAGTTTATTTCTCGTGTCATTCGATTTAGTAATAATATTTTTGAATTTAGTTATAATTTTTATCTGGATGGAAGATTGAGTTATGCGAATGAAACACCGCACTGTTTACCGTTATAATATTATGACGGAACGAGGGTATTTTGTAAGTACAACTGTTCGATCAGCTGTTTATTTTATTCAGTTGTTTTGCCTTACACGTAACACTCCACTTTTATAACATTTGTACGTATAGATAATTCGAAATAATACTTGATTATACACTTTTTGTATCAATTAGTGAGGTTTAGAATATTAAATACACAAAAATTCACAGAGACACTTCAGACTTTGCACTTCAAGCCTTACATGGAACGCCTCAGAGCGAGGTAACGCCGCATGAGTCATGTTTTTTCGTGCGTGCAGCCGGCGCTATCGAATTATAAGACGTTGTCACGTCAAAAATTGGTTGTCTGTAAAGTCGGTTTACTGACGATAGTTGAACGTGACAACGTCCGATTGTGCTTCTTTGTCGCTCGTTCCGCGCTCTCGCTTGCACTTCAAGCCTACATGGAACGCCTCAGAGCGAGGTAACGCCGTATGAGTCATGTTTTTTCGTGCGTGCAGCCGGCTCTATCGAATTATAAGACGTTGTCACGTCAAAATGTATTACATATCTAACTGACTTCCTAATATAAAAATAATGTGATTCAACTGTTATATTTGATTAGTCATCGTTATTGATTCTCAAACGCTTTCTAATGTAGATGGTAGATTACGAAATTTGTTATGTGTATGTTTTGTTAACGGACTCGATTATAAAAGTACGCTTTTCGCGCGCTTTACTAAAACCTAATAAATTATAAGTATACTAAAACTTTCCTCTTGAATCACTCTATCTATTTAAAAAACCGCATCAAAATTCGTTGCGTAGTTTTAAAGATTTAAGCATACATAGGGATATAGGGACAGAGAAAGCGACTTTGTTTTATACTACTTATGTAGTGATGATGATGTTGACGCGAAAAAGGCGGGAAATTAAACATGAAATTTTATTACCTTTGTTTAAAATTAATCTTGCAAAATGTTTTCGCCATATCAAACAAAAGGTTCTGCAATGTGTTTAAATTGTCGTTATGGAAAAATATACGAAATGTTTACGAAATTTTGTGGATATTATATAATAGAACATATTATATCAAGAGAAGAAAATTTTTCTTACTTATTAATTATATTTCATAATGATACATTTTGTTTCTTCTCAGTAACTACTCTACTGTGAAAAGGGTTAATTTTACAGAAAAATGTTAGTCTGTATTTTATGTAGAACTATAGCTTTCCGCCCACGGCTTCGCCCGCGTTTTCAAAGAAAAACCCGTTCCCGTAGGATTTCGGGGATAAAACCTATCCTATGTCCTTTCTCGGGTATCAAAATATCTCTATACCAAATTTCATGCAAATTGGTTCAGTAGTTAAGGCGTGATTGAGTAACAGACAGACAGACAGAGTTACTTTCGCATTTATAGTTAATATTAGTATGGATTTTCATGTCAAACAATGTTTTATGTTACATACAATAAAATTTACAATTAAATATTAAACAAATATTATTACGAATTGATACGTCATTAAGCCCAATCATTTTAAGCTTCAATTTATTTCTGTTGCAAAATTGCTAGTCAGCTTTATTTTCCACCGACTTCAAAAGGACGGAGGAGATTCTCAATTCGAATGTATTTATTTTAGGGTTTGTTACCTCAAAAGTAAAAATTTTCGACTTGATGAACTAAATTAAATATTGATGATTCTAGTGCCCTTCAGTTGATGCATTGAATTCTGCTTTTATTCTCATTTCTAATAACTTAAGGGCGTAAGTTTTTGTTAAAAATAATTATGTTGTATCTAGGTTATATTAATACCTTTATTACATCGTTGTACTGAAGACGAAATCAACATTGATATCCGGCTGAAAAAGTCATAAAAGGTCAAAAGGTCACGAACCTGTTTTATGTAAAAAACTTTGATATCTCCGGAAGTCAATAGAGATCACTAAAAAGTAAAAATACTATGTTTGTATATTATATAATGTATACAAATACCTATAGATTTTTTCTGTAATATAATAATTAATCAGCCATCTGGTTTCCATAACACAAGCGAAAGCTTAGTAATTGTCCTGAAATATTTAGTTATTTATCTGATTCCATACAACGACCATGAAAATAATAAAAAAAGACGGGTTGCACTCCGGGAGTGCCGGCAGAAGTGAAAACTTGATTATTAACGTTCAGCATGTTTGATATTTTGGAATGGTATCCGTCTGTGGTCTTACGCTTTTTCGATCAGGCCACGTGTCCTGACGCGAGTTTAAGATTTTATACCCAACGCCGCTAAAGAAGTTTTCACTTCAAAAATGTAATATCAACACCTACATTTGTAACTACATTCTTACAAATAAATATTAGCAACATAAACAAACAAACAAAAATTTCATACCATATAACACAACACACCACGCGATGAACGGTGAACAACCTCAACACCAATATATCATTTTCACTACATCACTCTTACTATCGTTACATCGAACACGCGATTTGATGATAATCACTGTTGTTAGATTCTGTATGGGTTATAAATAACGTAGAAATTACAATGAGAAATTATGGTGAGGTTGATGTCTTTTCTTGAATCGAATGTTTTGTAATTTTGAACTTGTTACTTATAAGTATACAGGGTGTCCCACCGTCCGTATTCTAAGCTCAATTCAGGTTATAGTTTTGCATACGCTGAGTACGTAAAAAATACTTATAAAATTCCAGATGCATTTTTTTTTTCAAATAGATAATTCTTAAAACTCTTTGTGTACACCCATAACAAGCAACCCGCCCAACTTTGCCACCAGCACGTGAGCTATCGTTTAATATTATGTTTTCATAGACAAAATGCTCACATTAGAGAAGCGTTATATCATATATGCCGGCTGCGCGAAGCTGGAGAAGAAAACACGAATTTTTAGGAAAAATTTAGCAAAAAATGTTTGGCGTAATTTTGTTGTTTAAGTATTTTTAACATGATCAGTGTATGCAAGACTACAAGTCTCTTCGCGCTTAGTATACCGATAGTGGGACACCCTGTATGTATGTTAAAAGGTAATAGGTAAATATTCTGCCCTTTTGATAGTGTACAATATATGATACTAGCTTTCCGCCCGCGGCTTCGCCCGCGTTTTCAAAGAAAAACCCGTATAGTTCCCGTTCCCATGGGATTTCCGGGATAAAACCTATCCTATGTGTTAATCCAAGTTACCCTCTATATGTGTGCTAAATTTCATTGTAATCGGTTCAGTAGTATTTGCGTGAAAGAGTAACAAACACACACATACACACATCCTCTCAAACTTTCGCATTCTCTATTCTATACTTATAATATTATAAAGCTGAAGAGTTTGTTTGTTTGTTTGAACGCGCTAATATCAAGAACTGCTGGTCTGATTACAAAAATTCTTTCGGTGTTAGATAGCCCATTTATCGAGGAAGGCTATAGGCTATAATATATCATTACGCTAAGACCAACAGAATTGGAGCCACTTAGGTGAAACCACGGGGCACAGCTAGTATTTTATAATATTGTAGTTATGATGCTATATAATGAACTCTGATATAAATTGAACATTAAAATACAAAGTTACTCGTATATTCCTTACTAAATTTCCGCCCGCGGCTTCGCCCGCGTTTTCAAAGGAAAACCCGCATAGTTCCCGTTCCCGTGGGATTTCCGGGATAAAACCTACCCTATGTGTTAATCCAAGTTACCTTCTAAATGTGTGCTAAATTTCATTGTAATCGGTTCAGTAGTATTTGCGTGAAAGAGTAACAAACACACACACACACACATCCTCACAAACTTTCGCATTTATAATATTAGTAGGATTAAAACTGCTTTTTACATTATCTCTCTGATTAAATTTTTTAATTTATCTATCAAATTAAATACTTAATTAAATAAATAATAATATTACCTTCACAATCGCATAACAACGGTTTAGAGTTTCCCATCTCACGGAACCGTTGTATTAAGTTCTCTTCTGAATTATTTCTGAGAAACACGAAATATAAGGTTATTTATTATGCATACCATGTTTAAATATAAATTTATAGTTGAATCGTTTCTATCGCCTTAAATACGTATTTTATCATAAATATTATTTTTTATTGACTTATCGAAATTTTCCTAACTTATAGAAATTTTCCCCACAAAGAGAAATTTTCCTGACGTATAGAAATTCTCCTGTCTTATCGAAATTTTCCCGACTTATGGATTTTTCCTGACTTATAGAAATTTTTGCGGCAAAGAGAAATTTTCCTCACGTATAGAAATTTTCCTGGCTTATAGAATTTTTCCTGACGTAAAGAAATTTTCCTGGGGTATATAATTTTTCCTGACGTATAAAAATTTTCCGGACTTATGGAAATTTTCCTTTCTTATAGAAAATTTCCCAACTTATGGAATTTTTCCTGACGTATAGAAATTTTCCGGACTTATGGAAATTTTCCTTTCTTATAGAAATTTTCCCGAAATATGGAAATTTTCCTGACTTATCGTAATTTTCCCGACTTATGGATTTTTCCTGGCTAATCGAATTTTTCCTGGCGTATATAAATTTTCCTGACGTATAGAAATTTTCCTGACGTATAGAAATTTTGCTGCCTTATAGCAATTTTCCCATATGGATTTTTCCTGGCGTATAGAAATTTTCTTGGCTAATAGAATTTTTCCTGACGTATAGAAATTTTCCTGGCTTATAGAAATTTTCCTTTCTTATAGAAGTTTTCCCGACTTATGGAAATTTTCCAGACTTATAGAAATTTTGCTGGCTTAGAGAAATTTTCCCGACTTATGGATTTTTCCTGGCGTATTGAAATTTTCCTGGCTAAAAGATTTTTTCCTGACGTATATAAATTTTCCTGGCTTATAGAAATTTTCCTCACGTATAGAGATTTTCCTTGTTTATAGAAATTTTCCTTTCTTATGGAAATTTTCCAGCTTATAGAAATTTTCCCTACTGATGGAAATTTTCCTGACATACAAATTTTTCCTGACATCGTAATTTTCCCGACTTATGGATTTTTCCTGGCGTATAGAAATTTTCCTGTCTTATCGAAATTTTCCTGGCGTATAGAAATTTTCCCTACTGATGGAAATTTTCCTGACTTATACAAATTTTTCCTGACATCGTAATTTTCCCGACTTATGGATTTTTCCTGGCGTATAGAAATTTTCCTGTCTTATCGAAATTTTCCTGGCGTATAGAAATTTTCCTGACGTATAGAGTTTTTCCTGGCGTATAGAAATTTTCCTGTCTTATCGAAATTTTCCTGGCGTATAGAAATTTTCCTGACGTATAGAAATTTTCCTGGCGTATAGAAATTTTCCTGGCTTATAAACATTTTCCTGACTTATACAAATTTTCCTTATCTATATAAATTTTCCTGACGTATATAAATTTTCCTGACGTATAGAAATTTACGTCAGGAAAATAGAAAGGAAAATAGAAATTTTCCTTGTTTATAGAAATTTTCCTGGCGTATAGAAATTTTCCTTTCTTATGGAAATTTTCCAGCTTATAGAAATTTTCCCGACTTATGGAAATTTTCCTGACTCATAGAAATTTTTCCTGACTTATCGTAATTTTTCTGTCAATCGAAATTTCCCTAATTATTGTTAAAATCATTTTTCTAATCTTCCTAAAATTGCAAATTTTTACGACTGATTAAAGTACTACCAACCACCCACCTATTCCCACCCACATCCCGTACGCTATGCTCTCTATCCACAGGCCGCGCGTGCGCAGAATGGCTCAGTATCTGCATAGCTAGCGAACGTATAAACTCGCCCGGTCGTTGGGCGCTTTCACCAGGGCCCTGGAATTATGGAATTATTATTAATTTCATGAACAATATCATCATCATTTTTATTGAAACAATATTCATATATTTTTCTTTGCCCGCGGATTCCCCTGATGTTAAATATGAGTCGTTTCACCGCTGTCAAAAGTTACCCATGGCCATGTCACATTAAAACGAATAAACACACTTTCGCATTTATAATATTACTAGAGGTCCGCCCCGGCTTCGCCCGTGGTACATATTTCGCAATAAAAGGTAGCCTATGTCCTTTCTCGGGTATCAAAATATCTCCATACCAAATTTCATGCAAATTGGTTCAGTTATTAAGCGTGATTGAGTAACAGACAGACAGACAGAGTTACTTTCGCATTTATAATATTAGTATGGATTTTATCAGCTTATTTTAACGACGTTATAAAATTAACTGTTTAATAATTAACTATTTTAAACAAAAAAATAAATAATCAATGCACACTCATAAAATCGATGCGCTTTTTTGATATCGGAGGCTAGAAGAACCACCATTGTGATAATAAACAATATTATGTTGGTTGCTATTTATATGTCTGTAACACTTTTAGAATAATACTTGAGTTTGCGGTAAATCTTTACTATTATAAACATTGTTTTTGGTTTGGTGGGATATATGCGGAAATATGAAAAGAAAATTATTTTTCTAGAAATGGTTACATAATATTCGGTATCTAATAAAAAAATAGCCACAGTATTACAATAATAATTGTAATATTGTGCTATAAGCCTTCATTGTTATATGGGCTATCTAACACTGAAAGAATTTTTCAAATCGGACCAGTAGTTCTGATATTAGCGCGTTCAAACAAACTCTTCAGCTTTACAATATTAGTATAGATTACCATTTGTAAATATTATTTTATTTTACTGTATTAATGCTTATAAAACTGTATAGCCGTTGCTGGAATACAGGGATTGCCCTCGTTCAGCTACGGTTGCTAAATCTTTTGTGTACGTATATAAAAAGATGTGTGTGTGTACTAGTGTACACACGTAAGAAGTGAAACTTCTTTATGACCTTATTTTTCAAAAAATAATTTACTATATGCAACTTTACAGAAACACGTCGAATCACGCGTGGTAGGGAATAGAAAAATATGGCGCGTAACGGAAAAATGTCACGCGTAACGAAAAAATGTTACACTAAATTTTTTTCCAACCCCGATAAAGAAGTTTCACTTAAAAAAAATATCTGGCAATTTGTAAATTAGTATAAGTTTTTATTAGAAAATAAATTATTTATCTATCATTTATACATTTTCCAGTGATACCCCAGACCTGTCGATACCGTGGTGCTCGGTACTCCTGCGGTCTGAGCATATCGTGCGTGCTTGCAGGGGGGAAGCCTTTGGACCTGTGCTCTGGGGGGATGATATGGGCGTGCTGCGTGGACCGGGACACGACGGAGAAGCCCACGGAGATCGCGCCGGTTGTACATAATGCTAGTGAGTATGTTTACGTGTATGTTTGTATGTAAGCTACTGTTTTAGACTCGATTAGCTTCACCTGTATGTTTGTAAGCTACTCCTTTAGACTCGATTTCGACTTTACGGACAGATTTAATACAATATTGGTAGGTACACTTAATAAGGATCGGTCACAATATTTCATGAGTTACTTTTCTTATTATAATTTCATGATTTAAAACTTGTTTTTTTTTAATATATAAATAATTGTTTTATTAATATACATATTTAGGAAGAAATTTAATCTTTAAATTTTAATCAAAATATACGTTTTGATGGTAATGTTTTTTATACTTGGTTCGATAAATTATGTTAGTATAGTAGGATCTTTTGTTTGATTACGAATTTAGATATTTTTAATGATGTTAATAAAAGTCGTTTATTTCACTATTGCTAGATATTTAGTATTTAAAAATCTATATTAGGTACTTTTTTGTAGCAACAATCTGTTTATTAATTTAGACGTAATTAGCTTACCTAGTATTTTTTACGTAAAAGTATTTATCAAATATCTTTATGTCCAAATTTTCGGAAAAATGATATAAGTAGTATTATAGGTATAATTGTACTGCAGTTAGTACTAATTTTACTAAGATATTATGTTGTGACTAATAAGCATTTGTAAAATGCACTCTGTATTAATAGCAATAAAGTAAATTTTTAACCCTCATTTTAATGAACACGTTGTTGTTTCTAACATTTGTGTATCGTAACCGTAAATAATAACAATGGATAACAATATTTAGGATACTCAAAAAAAATTTTAAACTTGCAAATAGTTCGACTTCAATGTGGCTGTGCTAAGGAAATTCTTGGACTACAAGAACAAAATTAAAATGCTGTTTCTATACAGATAATGATAGAATATTTAAAAGTATAGCTACGTAAAAAGATTACATACTTATTTAAATAAGAAACGTACCTATGTAGCGTTCAATAAAATCTCTCAACACGCGTTGAAAAGTATCTCAAGTAATGGCGTCAAAAATGTACACATTAGAAAACACAGCGTTTAATTGTATACCATCTACCAAGAGACCAGGGTACACCTGCATTTTTTCCGAGTAAACATAGTGTACATATCGTATTAATAAATCAGCTGATAATGCGTGAAATAATGATGTTGATCTATCCACTAACTTTCGCGTTTATTATAGTAGCAAGATTGTACCGTAATAATGTTAATCGTCATGTTTTACCAACCCTAAAATGCACTTTTCCAAATCCAAACAAACCAAAATCACCAGTATCTGCATCAAGATAAGGTCGACATTCGCGTAACAAACTCCCATGTCCACATTGCATAACGTGGCGCCATCTATTATCACTTTAACAGTTTCTCCGATACAGCAATAAGGGGTACCATCTTAACGCAGAATTACTTCCAGCGTGGGAAAGTGATGGCACTACACGACCTATACAGGGTGTAATCGTTAAGTGTGCACAGGCGATTATTCCGTAACTATTGCAGATATCAAAAAACTTTAAACTGATATCGAAAGTACTTAACCTAATGAGTAAAATGGCCATAATAAATTTTTGAAAATAAAACGAGAAATATCCAAAAATGTTACATTAAACGCTCCCATCATAGAGATCTAGAGAGATGCCAATCGCTTGCGCTGAGTACGAAACCTGGTGTCTCATAACAAATTTACGCACACAACAGTAAACAAAATAAAAACAATACTTCGCGTTGTGTGCGTGTCATCACACAAAAATTTGAGAGCGACTATTCGTTCGCACACTAGATTGTAAGTGACGTACGTATACAGCACCACACAGCCGCAAGATATGCGTTTACGATAGGGATTGCTTGTCGATAAAATGAGAAACGTTAAAATTAAAACAATTTATAACTAGGTAGAAAATAGAAATGGACACCTTGATGGTAGCATTCATGGTGATGAAGTACATAAAGCATTGCCTATTGACTTATTGTAAAGTAATATAAGTATGAAATAAGTGACTTCTTTTTACACGCTTTATATTAGCTTCACCTGTATGTTTGTAACCGACTTCTTTGGGCGCGATTTTGACCCACTTTAAACGGCCAGATTTCGTTCAAACTTTGTAGATTTATTGAGGACCGATGACAATACACTAATTTGATAAAATAAATAATAGTTAAAAAAAAATAAAAAACACGCTTTTTATAGAAAACCGACCTAAAAGCGTGTTTTTTAGTTTTTTTAAACTATTATTATTTTTAATCCATGTATAATAATTACTATAAAATTATTGCTCGAGTACCTATCAAATAATAATAATACAATCAGATATTAAGCTAATAGTAATACATTATGATATAAAAATAAGGTAGTAAAATAATACATAATACGATAAAAAATCCGAATCTTATCGACATGGACACACTCGACGCGCATCCTCAACTAACGACCGCGAGCAGCGGCCGTACTACACGATCGAACGTTTTGTTTGCTTTAGTACAGTCTTTCCCAACGTGGGCGATAACGCCCCCTTGTGGGCGCTGCAGGCCTAAAGGGGGGCGGTAAGAGACCCAGAAAAAAAAGGGGGCGTTGTGTAGGGCTTTGGGGTCGATTTATAATTTCATCTACCTAGCTAGGAAGACTCTTAGACACCGACTGAGCTCTCGACTTCGAGAGTCGACATCTTGTGAACATCAACTAATATTAATTAAGATATAGCTCAAACTCGGTTCGATATAATAGACCGCGGGCAATCATGTTTTAACAAGTTTTTGTTAAATAATCCGATTTGTACATTCCTGTATCAATCGGCTGGTTCTATAATAGGTACTTGTTCTTGCTTGTCGAGTACGATTGGGCGTCGAATGAGATAAACGAGAACACACAACATCGGAGAAGAGTTAATTTTGCCAGCAATAAAGGAAGTAATAACTACTGTGCTTCATAAACCGGCCGCAGATATTATCCGAAAAATTCCTTTGAGTAATAATTCTGTGCAAAGACGAATTGATGAAATGGCTGAAAACATTGAAGAATCATTGTGCAATCATCTGAGGACTAGTCAATTCTCAATTCAGCTCGATGAGTCCACTTTACCAACTAATGAAGCGTTGTTGCTATCTTACGGGAGGTTTATTAAAGATGAGAAAATACGTGAAGAACTATTGTTTGCCAGAAATTTGGAGACAAATACAAAAGGCGAAACCATATTCAATGCATTGGAAAAGTTTTGTGAAGAGAAAGAGATTCCTTTGAAAAATATTATATCAGTTGCTACGGATGGCGCTCCGGCTATGACCGGGCGCCATAAAGGCTTCATAGCGTACTTAAAGAATAAAATTCCAGATGTCCTTGCTATACATTGCGTTATTCATAGACAACATTTGGTTGCTAGAAACTTAAGTGAACGACTATTTCAATCACTGCAATATGTCATCAAAGCAGTCAATAAAATCCGTAGCAGCTCTTTGAATGATAGATTATTTCATCAGCTTTGTGCTACTAATGACGAAGATTTCAACCGTTTGTTGCTTCATACTGAAGTTCGTTGGCTGTCAAGAGGCAATTGTCTGATTCGATTTTACAACCTGTTTGACTCTGTGATAGAGTTCTTGGAAACTAAAGATACAGAACTGCGCAACAAGCTCATAACATCAAAGAATGATATAGCTTACATGACAGACCTGTATAAATTGTTCAACGACATGAACCTCCAACTGCAAGGCGATGAACTAAATTTAATTAAAACAAAAAATGTCGTTGCTGCTTTGGCAGCCAAACTGCTTCTGCACAACAAGAATATGGGCAGACGTGAGTTTCACAATTTTCCGAATTTATCAGTATTCTGCAGTAACGACGACTTATTTGCCTACTGCCAACATTTGGAAAACCTCCACATTGACTTCACCGAACGATACCAGGACATTTTAAACTTAGAAATACCAGACTGGGTGTTGGATCCGTTTTCAAATGTCAACACAGCAATGTCACCTCAGCTGGAAGAAGAACTTATAGAATTGAACGAAGAAACAAAAATCAAGTTCAAAAATGGATATCAAGAATTTTGGCTACAAAAACCGATCCCGCAATTGTACCCTGGATTGTGGTCAATTGATCAACGATTCTTGATAGCATTCCCATCGTCATATTTGTGTGAACGTGGATTTAGTGCTGTGGCAACGCTGCTTACTAAAAAGAGAAATCGTTTGCGTGTTACCGAACGTGGCGACTTGCGGCTGTTTTTGAGTAAATTGGAACCTGATATCAACAAACTTATTGAACAGCATCAGATTCAACCTTCACATTAGTTTTTATATAAGAATTGATTATGTTTGTTTTATTTTCAATAAAAGATACTCTGTCCGAATACTATAAAGTTGCGTTTCAATAATCAGTTATAAGTACTTAGCGGTTTTTAAGTATGGTTAAAAAGGGGGGCGTTAAAAAATAATTTATTCTTAAAGTGGGCAGTAGACAAAAAAAGGTTGGGAACCCCTGCTTTAGTATGTTCATTATACATTGCGGTATTCGAACTTCGCGTTTGAATAGAGTCACGTACAGAAGAAACATTGTAAACTATTTACATAAATTATTGTGACTGTCGTTCTGTCACATAATGAAACCAAGAAATCACTCTACGTAATATTGTTTTTGAAATTTTAGTAAGAAAATCGTATAATTTTCAGTACTTACCGATGGTATGTGATTCCATTTGACTTAAAGTTGCTGGTTTCACTTCGGTTTTTACAAACTTTAACGGAACAACACGGCATTGTCAAATAATACCCGGCCGACGGTCGAACGTCAACTGAATGCAACAAACAGCATGTGTTCTTTTTTTGGGCATATTGCTGCGACACCGGCCCCGCCCCCTAACCATATCTCCCTTTAGTTTCTGTGATCTGTGGCTCCCATACATTTTATTTCCCATACATTTTGTATTCATAGCAGATTTTCGAAGTGACGTCCTCATTGTGCAATACAATGAGGAGCTCTATTTACAGTTTCGAAATGAACTTCCCTTCAAATTTGCGAAGTAATTTAAGCAGAAAACCAAAAAAAGAAAGAAAAAGCTAAAATCTTTCATATTAAATGTACATGGGATAGTCATATCTCATACTAAATGTATGGGAGGGTTTCAAGTGAATTTTTTAGATATTTCTCGTTTTATTTTTAAAAATTTATTATGGCCATTTTACTCATTAGGTTAAGTACTTTCAATATCAGTTTAAAGTTTTTTGATATCTGCAATAGTTACGGAATAATCGCTTGTGCACACTTAACGATTACACCCTGTATAGCTGTCACTTTTCCACACTGGAATTAATACTGCTTTAACATGGTGATGGTAAAGAAAGTGAAAAGCGGAGATCAAGTGAAATTCGAGAGAAAGTATAGCCGTTCAAGCGTTGAGACAATAAGTAGTTACAAATAATTACATGTCCGGTACAAAATTCGCTTTGTCTGAGACAATTAGGTTATTTTGGACTGATGTATGTAATTTTCTCGATTGTGAATGCAATTTTGGTACACTTAAGTCCCGTATTCATGCATTACTCGTATCCTTTTGCTAACCTTTCCCTTTCCTTTCTCTCATCAATCTTTTCTCTATCTTTTTTACCTTATAAAGCTGGCTATCCATTTGCGAAGCGAAGAAGTTATAGGACGCATTTACAAATGTGTATAAGCGGTGGCGCTTACCTTCAGCCTTCAGGCAACCCACCTACTCCTTTGTCGACTATGATATATAATTATTGAGGTATAATAAACAACTAGTCTAACTTACTATTCATAAATAAAGTAAATAAAAAATGTCTGGATCGAAACTCTGCCTACGCGTGTATTATGCAGAGTTTTCTAATCTATACTAGTTTGTTTGTTTATTTGCTTGAACGTGCTGATCTCAAGATCTGCTGGTCCGATTTGAAAAATTATTACAACGTCCAATTATTGAGGAAGGGTATAGGCTATATCATCACGCTAACACTAATAGAAGTGAAGCAATGCTTGTAAAACCGCGGGTCACAGCTAGTGAGCGTATAAAATAGACGTTGATCACTACTACTTGTTAATTAATTGTTTGAAAGTTATCTTACATCGCTGCTCGGACGTTTTTGATGACCCTAATTTTAATTAATAAATTAATAACAATGACCCCTGAATAAATGAAATTAAAAATTTTATGCTATTACAAAAACTTCCTAATCTTTAGCGTATTCTTTTAGCAATGAGAAAATCATTGATGCAATAACAAAAATTATGTAAGACAGTAATTACAGTTACAGAACATTTTTAACTGAATAATCAGGCATTCAATTAGACCTTGCACAGAGCAATTGAATCATCAAATTATACAACACAATTATTATATAACTGTGAGCTTTACAAATTTAACAGTTTTCCTTATCAAAGATCATTAAAATCTGAACTAACACGGCTTTCTTTTCTATATACCTATAGATTACTAGCTTACCGCCCGCGGCTTCGCCCGCTTTGTCTAAAACCTAATAAATTATATACTAAAACCTTCCTCTTGAATCACTCTATCTATTAAAAAAAAACCGCATCAAATCCGTTGCGTAGTTTTAAAGATTTAAGCATACAAAGGGACATAGGGACAGAGAAAGCGACTTTGCTTTATACTATGTAGTGATACTAACGTTCTAAAGAAAATTATAGCCTACACTTGCAATTACAAGCATTATAAGGAAAATTATATAGTACTAGATTTCCGCCCGCGGCTTCGCCCGCGTTTTCAAAGGAAAACCCGCATAGTTCCCGTTCCCGTGGGATTTCCGGGATAAAACCTACCCTATGTGTTAATCCAAGTTACCTTCTATATGTGTGCTAAATTTCATTCAAATCCATTCAGTAGTTTTTACGTGAAAGAGTAACAAACATCCATACAAACTTTCGCCTTTATAATATTAATAGGATACTAGCTGTGCCCCGCAGATTTACCCATATTGTTCCGCTCCTATTTGTCTTAGCGTGATTATATATAGCCTATAGTCTTCCTCGATAAATGGACTATCTAACAGTGAAATCATTTTTAAAACGCACCCGTGGTTCCTGAGATTAACGCGTGCAAACAAACAAACTCTTCAGCATTATATTAGTATAGATTTGTACCAATGCAATGTTCTACATAAAGTAATCTAGAATGTACATTAAAAGCATTATAAGGAAAATTAAATAGCAATTTATTTAACTCAAATCATAAATTATAGTGGAAATACCACTTATAAGTACGGAAGTACGTACGTAATAATTACGTATAGGTACGTAATCAATCATTGCACGGAACTAAATGTAATCAATGATATAATTTGAGACTAAGTAATTTATGTGAAAGTACGTCGAACGGTGCATTTACATCAAACGAACATAGAGCTAGAGTTAGAGCAACAGCATTCTTTCGTGATCTTTTAGTGTAAACGAAAACTCGTATTCAGTGTTGTTCTGTATTATAACATTGCTTAGAATATTTTCGAACGCACTAAGAACAACGAAATAATGCTCTACACCTGTTTACGCTATAAAAATTTGACATAGTGTGGTTAGAATGAGCATTCACTCGTTTGATGAAAATGCATCGTTAACATAACGAAAAGGTTATTACTGTATATAGTTGAACAAGAGGTTATACTTAGTGAATGTAATTGTTGAGCATGATACTAAAGATATGAAATAAAAATATGCCTTCGCAAGCCAATAACTTGGACCACGGTCTACCATCAAGGTCATCTCTAAACTTATCAAATAATAGTTATGTAATTCTTTTACCGTTGTTAGCCAATAACTCGGACCACGGTAGAGGTCATCTCTATTGTTAAATAGTTACTACGCCCGTAGTAAAAAAAAATGTAAAGTAGTACCTAATAGTCAGTCAGTAATAATCCTGTTTAAGTTAACAATGCTATAAATGTAAATGGTGTTCAATTTACGCATGTTTTAGCAGTATTGCAGATTTAGAGATACAGTACTCCAAAATTAATAATGCGCATGCAGATCTTCGCTAATTATCGTATTTCCAGAAACACCCGAATCACCCCGAATCATTGAATCGTAAGTGCCCTAAACAATGCACTTGCATCTTGCACCTTGTTCAAAAGAAATAGGAGTCAATTCAGAGTCATACACAATCGAAAACAATTCAGGCGATAGGTGACGGTAGCCTGTCAGTCAAAAAATTCGAAAATCCGTCAGTCGTCTTTATATTATATTGGTGGTGACCGCACGTATTATCTCTGTATGGAATTATATAGAGCTGCTGTTACATACCCTTCTTAGTTTTGTTTCAAAGTTGATTTTTCGATAAAATGATTATTTACACAGGTAGCAGATAGCAGTGGGGAAAGTGAAAATTAATAAGAGCATAATGAAAGTTCTGATCATTCTACGATATCAGAAATAGAGATAATCCCTGATTCTATAATCCTTTGGTCTGAGATTTTAATGATTAGATTTCTACAATTTAAATGTAAACCAGTGTTTGAAAATCATTTTTTTAAATATAAACTTTGTATTATTCTAACCTTCCATACATCCATCATTACGCCAGCTTCAGGAAGACACTTTAATAGTTCTAAGTAGAATTTTCCGAGTAAATCAATACAACAAATATATATTCGCAATAGTGTGGCTTATCCTCGCTATTAACTTACATGAAATTATCGAAAAAAAATTTGTTACTTATCTCTTTTACCATAAAATCACAATAAAACTCATAATTCTAATAAACTAAGCATGAAGAAAATACATTTAACCACTCTATACATATCATCTCCGGAGGCTCGGGGAATATGACAGTTGCCGAACAGTGACGAATTTTTCTATGCGCATTATCAGTTTGGGAGTGCTGTACTGTACTGTACAGTGATTTGCACAATTTATGTAAATAAGACATGAAACGTAGAACATTTGAATAGCTTCTGCAGTTAATAATTTTATAATATAGATACGATTTTAACCAACTCAGTTATCTGACTGCTATCAGAACCAACAGAACTTAATAATACCAATGAATACGATTTTAAATACAATCATAATATTACAACTTATCGATAATAATATAAACATAGATAGAGCCATAAAAGATTGAATCCAAAACAATTATATTTGAATAGAATTGACACATTGGGAAAACCAAAACCAACTACCAAAACGTAATGAGTTGGTTTCGGTTTTACTGTAGCACAGAACTTTATAATCCCTATAAAAACTATTTTTAATATGAAATATAGTTCACAACCATAAGACTGAAATCAAAACACTACAATTACCAGAGACACAAGCAGAACCAACCAGTGCTCTGACTATTATAAACTTAACATACCAAATGGAACCAACTCAGTGCCCTGACTATTATAGACTTAACATACCAAATAAATTAAACAGCACACAATTCCAAACCAGGTGACCTTATAGAGATCATCGGCACATTCCCACAAGACACGTACACAAACCAATTCGACCCAGTCTACATATACACTGCGCACAACCGGCCAGAACCAGACTCGAACCGGCCAGAACCAGACTCGAACCGGCCAAAACCGGACTGGAACTATTTCCAAGTGAAACCCTCGTACCATGAGACTACGGAGTTCCACCAGGACCCGTTCTTGGGCCACGATGGTGGTGATGATTATGTGCCAGTGCACGGTCTTAATAGACCGAGTTATCCGGGTGAGATGTTTTGTTCATTGCATGGTGTGGTGGTTCAACGATAGCTCATAGATTCAAGAATACTTCAATAGGATAGGCATAGACTATATTATATAGAAACACAAAAACTTATTACTTTAGGTGTTTTTCTATAAGATTTGAAAATGCAGATATTAAGAAAACTGCATGCATTTTTTCTGTGTTGGTTTAAAAAAAATAAAGATGTTAAAGAACTTGGTCTTTCATAGGTATCAAGCAAAAAATAACTACAAAAATTGTAGTTAAATATGTACTTTTTCTTATGTCTTTCTTTTGTAGCATCTTATTCAAAAACTTTATTCAAAAAATTTAATGAATTTTCTTTATGTAAAACTAAATTATTTACAGTTTGATATTTTATAGATTTACAAAGTATCGTCTGTACGTATTTTCAACATTGATGAAAATAGATGATAGTCTGAATCTAGCTACTATCAACAATTTAAAAGAATTTCAACCTTATCCTTAAACTATTTAGGTACATTATCCAATTCGTTGAACTACCACATCTATACCGCTTTAAAATGCACTGCGTATCATAATCATCACGCACCCTGTATAGCACTTGCTTTATTGCACTTTTTGTTTATTTGTTTGTGTAAGTGAAACTTCTTAGCCGCGTTGAGAGTAAAATTTCAAAGTCATGGCAATACCGTCATGGAGTAAGGCGATTTTGATTTTGAATCTTGCCAAAGAAGTTTCATTTCTGACACGTGTGCTCGACACACACGCTGTTTTGTTTTGTTTGTTTTGCTTGATGTGGTTGCGGATTATAAGATAGATAGATTAGATAGGTATAAATATAGATGGTAGAGCTATAGTTTTGAATGTAGGTGAATATGTCGAGGTTGTGAGATGTTAAAAAATAGATATAATTAAAACCTTCAATATTTTGGGGGTCATAAATAGCTTAATCGGCTTGTACTTTAAAGAGATAACTAAATTTTAAGTTTTTTAATTGAATTACTTATAATATTTAAAATATGCTTTATTAGCAAGTCGATCTAAAAAGAGACTATGTTATAATACAAAAATGCTGACGAAAACATTTGTTTGTTTCAAACATTCACCAACACTACTAAAATCACAATCACAAAATTCCATAACTTACATTATTAACTTACTTGTAAAATAGAATAGGCAACTAAAACTTGTACTGATTCAATGCAGCTGTTAAATTAATAGCCTGACTTGAATGATACTCAGCAATTTAATGAAATAGCAAATGATTTGGAAATTTCACAATTGCCTAGATAAATCACTTCATCTGCGACAAATATACAGATTATTTAGTAAAAGTAGACGATACAGATCTACTTTCGATAGTAAAGTGACATAATTATAACGACATACATAATTAAGATGTGAACATTACACAACAATCGAACCAACTAACCTCATTCTACAATCTATATAATCTATTATACTCTTCAGGTTGCGGAGAACATTTCACACGATCGAACCGTATTGTTGGCGGCCACTCTACCGGCTTCGGCTCCCATCCTTGGCAGGCTGCGTTAATAAAGTCTGGTTTTCTGAGCAAGAAACTCGCGTGTGGAGGCGCCCTTATATCTGATCGATGGGTGATCACAGCTGCTCATTGTGTCGCTACGTAAGTGAATATTATTTAAGTCACTTTATTTGGTCTGGTTGCGTTAATAAAGTCTGGTTTTCTAAGCAAGAAACTCGCGTGTGGAGGTGCTCTTATATCTGCTCGATGGGTGATCACAGCTGCTCACTGTGTTGCTACGTAAGTGAATAAGTACTTATAAGTGTTATTAAAAGTAAGCAGGTAAAGTTTGAATTTATTACCTTACACAATGATAATAGGTAAAAGGCGTTAATTGAAAATGCTAAATATAGCTAAATAAAAAATGTAATTTAAGCTTGTATACAAGTTTATTGAATATTTAACAAATTCAAATTCAAATTCAAATATATTTATTTGCTCGTATATGGTTCATAAGGGTGTTACACAAAAAATTTTTTATCGCATATACTGCCATTTTAAATGGCGTGCAAAAATTTACAAATTAATATAGTCAAATTATAAAATACATTAATAGACAATTACAAAATTATACACAAAATACATTAATAAACAATTACAAAAATTACACATAAAATTACAAATTAAATTAAATTAAGATTCATATTATATTCATGTCACGATCATTTAAATATTCCTTAATACTATAATAATTTTTAGCTTGTAGCAGTCTATACAGTTTATTTTTGAAAAAATTCAGTGTCAATTTTTTAATTGTTATTGGTAAGTGGTTGTAAATAGTTATGGCCATGCAGTACGCATTATTTCTATATAGTGCAAGGCGGATCTTAGGTGAGCGCAATCTTTCTTTGTGTCGTGTAGTATTTGTTTTATCATATTTTTCAAAGAAGATCATATTTTTTTTAACAAATAAACATATTTCCAAGATGTATATACAAGGTAATGGCAAGATTTTTAATTTTTTAAAGAGGGGTTTGCAGCTATCCATAAAATGTACTCCACACATTGCTCTAATACATTTTTTTTGTAATTTAAATATTGATTGTATTGCTAACTGACAATTTTTTATTCAAGTCGGAGGCCTTAACTTTGGACGCAACTTTTTAAAACAAAAAATCACTAAATTTTCTAGAAAAATTTTACCATGATCGTCTTTGCTATTAATTTTTTTTCCTTATTCTATAACATTATGTTTCTCTTCGCTGCCCATCATTTTAAATTACTAACTTATTTAACTCGTTAATATAATACATTCTAGAACTCCAAACTCACAACTCCGAGTCCGTCTCGGCGAATGGGACGTCCGTGACGCGGGCGAAAGATATTCTCACGAAGAATTCGCGGTACAAAGAAAGGAAGTACATCCGTCTTATGAACCAGCTGATTTCAGGAATGATGTCGCATTGGTACAACTCGATAGAGGAGTTGTATTCAAGCAACATATATTACCGGTATGTAAAACTCACAGTTATATTACCAAAAACCCGCAACTTTGACTCCAACTCACAAAGAACTCGCAACTTTAAGTCTTGTCATTTGTAATGATGTGGCATTGGAACAGCTAGATAGAGACGTATTCGAGCAACATATTATATTACCGGTAAGTAAAACTCACAACTGTGTTAATTAAACTCACAACTCATATGACTACCTAAAACTAGAATTCAATTTTATAATAATATTTTAAAGAAGATAGATATGTGTATTTTATAAGACCAATAGAATCCTACTAATGTTATAAATGCGGAAATGTATGTTTGTTACTATTTCACGTAACAAATGCTTTACCTACGGATTTGGATAAAACTTTATAGTGATCAGAATAATACAAGAGCTATGAGCCCGCAGGAAATAAATCTATATAATAACAAAATCGACAAATGTGTTGGTAAGCGCATAACTCGAGAACAGCAGAACCGATTTCGTTAATTCTTTTTTTATAATATTCCTTGAAGTACGAGGATGGTTCTTATGGAGAGGAAACGGAAACATGTACCACGGGCGAAGCCAGGGCGGACCGCTAGTTAGGAAATAAACATGTTAATAATTTCCCATTTCCCATTTCCCATTTCCAGGTGTGTTTACCACAAAAGCAAATGAAACTAGCGGGCAAGATGGCGACCGTCGCTGGCTGGGGACGAACACGGCATGGACAGAGCACTGTGCCCTCTGTGTTACAGGTATGATACAGATACAGGTAGATATAGGTACAGATACAGGTAGAGATATAGATACAAGTATAAATACAGATACAGGTAGAGATAAAGATACATGTATAAATACAGATACAGGTAGGGATATAGATACAGGTACAGGTATAAATACTGATATTGATACTGATACAGATATTGATATTGATACAGAGACCGACAGCGATAAAGATACCGATTCCACATATATTTATACTTACACTAATATCAATACTAATATGTACCGATACAGATATTAATATAACAAACTCAAACGAAAAAAAATTATTTATTCAATTAGACTTCTTATAAAAGCACTTTTGAATCGTCATAACATAATCAAACAGGAGGTAGGCGTAGAAGTGATTCCAATCGAGTGCTATATACATCTTCTTACTCATTATCATTTTTTCCCACTAAATAAACAATAATTTACCCACTAAATAAATGCACATTTACCCACTAAATAAATACACAATTACCCACTTAATAAATTCACATTTTTCCACTAAGTAAATGCCCAATTACCTACTAAATAAATGCACATTTACCCACTAAATAAATACGCATTTACCCACTAAATAAATACGAATTACTCACTAAATAAATACGAATTACCCACTAAATAAATACGAATTACCCACTAAATAAATACACATTTACCCACTAAATAAATACCCAATTGCCCACTAAAAATAATAATTTTACAACAGGAGGTAGACGTAGAAGTGATTCCCAACGAGCGCTGTCAGCGTTGGTTCCGAGCGGCCGGACGGAGGGAAACTATACATGATGTTTTCTTATGTGCGGGGTATAAAGAGGTCAGTTTTATTGTTGTTTTTAGTAATAAGGTTTTGTTTATTAGTTATTGTTTTTAGTACTAAGGTATTTTTGTACATTATGCAAGTAGACCAGGGAGCTAAGGCGAGTTAAAAAAAATGAAATTATATTTATTTGCCAAAAGGTTATTAAATATGTACATATTGATACTTGGAAACTTGGTATACTATATGTGTTCCTGTGAGCGGGTATAAATAACTCACTTGATTTAATAGTTAATAATAATAATTTTTGTTTTACAACATTCGTGAATTTGATATTTTTGTTTTATTCAAATGCTTTGTAAATGTTATTTAAAAAAAAAAGATCATAATAATTTTATCAAGCAAAACTCTGCCTTCTCATCTAATATGCAGAGTTTTGTTATGAGTTATCATAGTAACAGTATTGCTTATTCTAGTACAAAACTCATATTATTTTACTAATATACTTTTATTACAATTATTACATTTTAAATTATATTAATATTATTATTGACTGACCAGTTGACTTGGTTGGTAGTGACCCTGCCTTCCAAGCCAGAGGTCGTGGGTTCGATTCCCACCCGGGGCAAATATTTGTGTGATGAACATAGATGTTTGCTCTGTGTCTGGGTGTTAATTATCTAAATAAGTATTCATTTAAAATTATAAATGTATGTTTATCAGCCATCTGGTTTCCATAACACAAGCGAAAGCTTAGTATGGGATCAGATCGTGGCGTGTGTGAAAAATGTCCTGAAATATTTATTTATTTATATTTTTATTACACAGGGAGGCCGAGACTCCTGTCAAGGGGACAGCGGAGGCCCACTAACAATGAAACTCGAAGGGCGAAGCACCCTCATAGGGCTGGTCTCTTGGGGAATTGGCTGTGGAAGGGAACACCTTCCCGGGGTATACACTAATATACAGAAATTCGTTCCCTGGATAGATAAATTGGTTAATACGTGATTTTTTTGTATGTAAATTACATACTTGTTTATACGAGATTTTTTTGTATGGATGGAAACGAAGGAATGATAGAACTTTTTTTGTGTACGTGACTTGGATTTGAAAAAAAAATGTGTTTTGTATGAAAATTATGTACTTGGAAATGAAAATTTGTAAATGATTTGGGAAAAAATTATACTGTTTTAAAATTGTTAATATCTGATAACTTGTTATACCTACATGAGTAAACGAACAAAAATTGTAATTTACTTTAAAATGACTTGGAAAATGAAGACATTATAGAATCTACTCAAAGCTGAATACAGTACTACAACTTGCGTATGGGGAAAGGATAAAATTAAAATTTTTATAAAATTGTTGTTAGCGTAATGTGGAAAAACAATACAAGGTCTTTCTAAAATTGTTAACACATAATAACTTGCATATTGACTTGGAAATCGAAAAATGAATGTTTTTTCATGTTTTCCAATATTTAAAAATTAAGAAAAAGCTCTCTTGGATAACAATTATTATTGTTAAATTGAATTAAATTAAAAATTGTTAGAATTTAATGTGATATAATTAAATAAGCAATAATCTTTTGAACAGTGTGATTTTTAAAACAACGCCATCTAGTCCCAAAGAAACGAAACTCGTGGGTACTAGAAAATTTTTAAATATTGTTTTTGTAAATAATATTAAACCAATAAAATATTAATTTATGATAAATATTTTATAGATTACAAAATGAATACTCAAGTTTGCAATTATTTAAACTAGTGAGATGAGATTGTTTTTTAAATCGTTTTAAATTATATAGTTGTTTTTTTATTAAAAAGATATTTAAGATCTCGAAGATGAATTTTTAACAAAGGGCTTGTAATAAAGGGCGGAAAATATAAATTACGCTATTACATAGAAATCAAAATGAAAGTATGTGAATAATAAATGCTGTTTAAAAATCAGCCCTTATTCTCTGTAAGTGTAAATATATTTTACTAGCTGCGCCCCGCGGTTTCACCCGCGTGGCTCATGTTGGTCTTAGCGAGATGATATATAGCCTATAGCCTTCCTGGATAAATGGGCTATCTAACACCGAAAGAATTTTTCAAATCGGACCAGTAGTTCCTGAGATTAGCGCGTTCAAACAAACATACAAATTCTTCAACTTTATATATTAGTAGTTATATAGATTTGATTAAAATTATAAAAGGTAAATTTCATTACCTCATATTTCGATTTCAATTAGCTATTTAATTTGAAACTTGGTACATTTCAAACGGTTATATATATTTTGATGCTCATAATATAATTATTATAACCTTACCAACTTTACCATGAACCGTATTTGTTTTAAGCTATTGCATAGCTTTTATCTCAGACTGAGCGCGGCGACCGAATGTAAAAATTCCGTAACGAAAAAACCTAACACCTCCCACTCCAACCGGCACAGCGATGCTATGCAATAGCTTCTTCGTCCTCGAGTGCCACACGTATTTTTTTTTTATAAATTGACAAGTTTTTCATTTGTTCAATTTATACGAAATTCATATTTTTACCACTTTATCGTATCTCTTTTTTATAAAAGATTTGTTAAACGAAATGAATTTATTGTTGAAGTGAAACTTCTTTATCGGGGTTGGAAAAAAATTGAGTACGGAAAAATGTCACGCGTAACTAAAAAATGTTACATTTTTTAGTTACGCGTGACATTTTTCCGTTACGCGCCATCTTGTTCTTATCCCTACCACGCGTGATTCGACGTATTTCTGTAAAGTTGCATATAGTAAATTATTTTTTGAAAAGTAAGGTCATAAAGAAGTTTCACTTCTTACGTGTGTACACTAGTACACGCACACATTTTTGTTATTTAAGTAGTAATAAAATCCTAAATTAGGATATTACCATGTGGTAAATTATTTAGAATAAGTTATTTTAGTGTTTTATTTATTTTTTTAATAAATGTTTGATTTTGTATATTGTTGTTTTATTTTGGGAGAGACCTTATTTCAATACTATTACTAACGCTATTTATATCTGCACTAATAACATGAATATTTTTTGTTTGTTCGTATATTTGTACATGTACATAATATAATAAACTACTGAAGCAACTCTGACATTTCTCTAGGCTACGCATATAAAAGTGGCATTTTTGAAGTGAAACTTCTTTATCGGGGTTGGAAAAAATTTAGTGTAACATTTTTTCGTTACGCGTGACATTTTTCCGTTACGCGCCATCTTTTTCTTATCCCTACCACGCGTGATTCGACGTATTTCTGTAAAGTTGCATATAATATAGTAAATTATTTTTTGAAAAATAAGGTCTTAAAGAAGTTTCACTTCTTACGTGTGTACACTAGTACACGCACACATTTTTTTTTTTGTTTATCGAGTGGCTGAACCGATTTTATGTAACTGAAAGCTAGCTCAAGGCTATATATTTAATATTTTTACTAGCTGTGCTCCGGGTTTTACCCACAGTGCTCCGCTCCTGTTGGTCTCAGCGGCGGATATGGCCTATGGCCTTCCTCGAGAAATGGGCTATCTAACACCGAAATAATTTTTCAAATCGGACCAGTAGTTCCCGAGATTAGCGCGTGCAAACAAACAAGCTCTTCAGCTTTATAATATTAGTACAGATATATTTTACAAAATTGACATATTTGGGTGGTATTGAACAGAGTGATAACTGATAATATAATATGGTTTATAGAACCTGAATGAAATTAACCAATTTAATTATATGGATAATGACGAAAAAATAATGATTAACTACTTGTTGAACCAATTTTAAATTTTAATGTATTTAGCTCCACTTTCTGCCACTATGACAGCACTCATTTTCAGTAAATCGATTAGTCATTGACCATTATAACGAATAATCACATCAGAAATTGTTTAATCACGCTAATCTAAGAAAATTCTGCACCCATTTGACATATTTTCCACCGTGTGTTAGCTGTATATTATATGATCACTGAGGTTATATTTTATGCACCACAGGCGAAGGCGGGGCGGAGCACTAGTTTGATATAATTACGTTTGATTTGTTCGTTCCAAATACATATTTACAAACTGCAACTCCCTCTATAGTTGCGTGTAAATACTTCTATAGTTATAAGCAGCGCCATCTAGCGACGAATGGAATCTCAATTTTGTATTATATCATTTTAATGGATTCGATCTCAGAAGTGTTGTTGATACTAGATGGAGCTGTAACCAAAATATATTATGTACTTTAATATATTATAATTATTTCATTAATAATACATAATTATCTACCTTAATAAGGGCCGATTTTTCAATCCATGGTTAAAACTTATCCGCCCAATAAAGTATTACTCGATAATATTAAAATGGCCTCCGTAAACTGTCAAAGACGGGCAAAGAATACATTTTTGAAATGGTAGTTTAATACCTTAATCGACGAATAAGTATTAACCAAGGATTAAAAAATCAGCCCTAAATCAAGGAATATTTCTGTGTACCTATGTGAACACATGTTATTGATGATCCATCATAATGACTAAAATGATTTAGTTGAATTTCAATAATTAGTCTCAACAAATGTGATGAAATAATGTAAATTCTGTCTGTCTGCTCTTACGCTCTCACGGTTAAACTACTGCACCAATTTTGATGACATTATTTAGAAGTGAAGATAGAAGACCAGTGGTCGAAAATAAGCTACTTTTTCAAAAATCAAAATCTATAAGCTTGAAATAGGAGTGTTATAGATAAAATTTATAATACTTACATATAATATTATGTACTAATTACTAGCTGACCCGGCAAACAATGTTCGAATATATTTAGTATTTACACAAACAAAACCACAGGATAACTTAGTATAGAGATCAACGATTAAATAAACATTTAAACCCGTATTTAGGTCGCAAATTTAATATCAATTAAGATATTCATCCAATTAATGTGTATTTAACATCTTCTTACAAACATATAGGAAAATGCGTAGTAGTTTAATAATGATATAATATAACTAGCAGTCCGCCCCGGCTTCGCCCGTGGTACATATTTACGTTTTCCGGGATAAAATATTAGCCTATACGGATTCGGAAGAATCCCTCTAAGTAATGGTAAAATAAATTTTGAAATCGGTCCAGTAGTTTTTGAGCCTATTCAATACAAACATACAAAAATACAAAGGTTTCCTCTTTATAATATTAGTATAGATTAATGATATTCTAGATGTTTCGATGATGTCATAAAAAGTTCAAAATTCATATCTATTAGGCATAGAAAGTGTTTCCAAAGTCGTGCGTTCATTTAATTTTACAAACATAAAACAGCTAAATAGTTAGAAAATACGGCTCTATCTTATTTTTTTTATTTCCTATGCAGTGTAGATAATTGTGCATACAAGGTAACGAAATAATTGACCGAACAATACAAAACATTGCAATTATATTTATTTAAACAATTATTTTTAATTACAGGTACCTACATTTCAAGACAACGTTCTTTTAAAAATATGTGAGAATAAAAATCCTAAAAAGGTAAAAACAACTAGGTATGTATGTACTTAAAAGTAATTACAGTAAATATAGAACTTATTGCTGTCGACAGATATGAAACGCTATAATAATAGATACCTATTCATTCACATTAATAAACATGGCAATAATTAATAATGCAATTTTATTACCAAGAAGAATAATTTACATTTCCAAGTCACGTCAAATCGAATATCTGGCCGAACGGGTTCGAATCCTGACATCATCTTTATAAATCGAATTAAAAAAAAACCACGACCTTTTCCGACCGGTTCCTCGACAGTTTGCTGAGAGAATGCGTCTCGCGCGGTCGCCATGCGAGAGTCGATACACGAAAACGAATTAAAAAAAATAAACTAACATCGATTCCGAATTCAAATTTTCGAGGGAAAATAGTCGACATTCGAAAAAAGTTTAGTTTTCCAGCCAGTTCGGTTAGGATGTGATGGTTTAATATTACAGCAATGTGGTTTTTATGTCTGTGATAGTACGGGTGTGTTTTCTGTGCACTGTGCTTGAAGGCCTTCGGTTGTTTTTTTAAATTTTAAAAAGGTAAGGCGAACTTTTATGAGTGCAATTTCTTGGAACGACTTTTTTGCTTTTTTTTTTACTTGAAAGTTAAACGGCTTTGTTCAATAACTACATAATATATTGAGTTCATATACCTTGAGATATGTACCTACATATTGACATAATGTGTGTAGGCTTTAGACTATGCTTTAGATTTAAGCATGGGACGTTAATCGTAATACAAAATTACGTAATTTTTCAACCTTGACACATGGGATTGGTAGAACAGATGGACAATGGTTGTAACATACATTATTTTTTTACATTGTATTTTATAGTTATATTTTTTCTACTTTATGTAAAAGTTTTACCATTTTAAGTATTTTTAAAACTGCGGTAATAAAATTTGTATAAGTAGGTACTAGGCCAGTGTATTTTATCATCAGGAAATACTGTTTACAACCTTCTGAAATTTGATTAAATTCTAGATTTTATTTATAAATATTCAAAAGTAATTTGGCAATTTTTTATACAAATGCGACATTAGGAAGATTTATTATAAATAAAGGGTGCTAATACATTGATAAAGTTTCGTAATAAATTACTTTATAAGGGTTTATTATTACCCTTAGTTATGAGAAGGTCGTGATATCGGTTTCCTAGTCTCAGGAGATATGTTTGATACGGTCCAATGAACGGTAGTTTCTCGTATTTAGGTACATATATTATCTATATACCTACCTATACAAATATTAGGTATATCAACGTGTATGTGTATAAGTAATATAATAATATTACAACTGGCAGATGTCTGAACATTTTTAATTACTTTTATTAAACAATAAACATACTTCCCAATATGCGAACTTTTTACTGGTTTTAACTTTTAAGTTTGTAGACCTACTAGGCCAGTGGAAATTAACATTAAATTCGCAAAGCACGATGTAGTTCTGCATTTTTGGTATGTTGTTT
>CAJQZM010039528.1:0-16214 GCA_907164665.1 Colias nastes
TGTCTAACTCATTCCAGAAAGGCTGCATAGGATGTGCGTTAAAGTCACCTAACATGAAAATATTTTCTATGTTATAGCTATCAACTATGGTCTTAATTTCACATAAACAACTCGTAAATTCAAACATATTTTCAGAATTATCAGTTGGCATATATACATTAAATATTATAATATGTGTATTATTACTTAAAACAGCTTTAAACGCACATATTCTATTACTATTGCAATCAATAATTTCTACACTTTTAAACAAACCTTTTCTCCATAGGATTGCAACTCCACCGTATGGTCTGCCCTTAAGTAGGCCCTTAGTTAGGTCTACAGCTGATTTACCTGTGTATTCAAAGTCTTTGCTTATCGACCCAAGCAAAGGCAGATCATACGGCAGTAGCCAAGTTTCTTGAAGAGCAAGAATATCTGCATATCTACACATGTCGCTCACATTATCCAACGATCGCTTTAGTGATTTACAATTAAAACTTATCATTTTACATGTTTTAGCCATTATTAATTTTTAACTATTATTTACAACTACTTTACAGTGACAACTTCACGTGATTTTCCCGATTTGGTAGATTTTTTAAGTGTAACAAAACGCCTAAAACAGATACCTTCGGGCCATGTTTCTGTATTCAAAAATATGTGTAATTTATTTCTAGCAACAAATAATTTAAATGAGTTATAGCTTTTTTCCTTTTTACATTGAATTTTTTCTAAAGTTACTAATTCACTAGTTTTGTTTTTAATATATTCCACTATGTCACTTTCACTTGTTTCTTTACACACGTTAGATATATACAACGGTACTTTGTTCGGCGCAGCCCTAAATTTATTGTCAAAATTCGCTCGCCCTGTCTCACTAATAAATCTATTTTTAGATATTACTTTCTTTTTTCGTTGAACCGTTTGCCATTTTTCATCCTCATTTACTCGTTCATGCAATAAACTTTCACGAACAATGTCAGCCATAGTTCGCTCCGTAGTATTAAAGTCATTTGTGTTATTAGTAGTATAATTCATCGCACGTTCCACAGAAGCGCGCGCGCTGCCTTCAACCGGTTTAATAATGTACGAAACCGCGGTGTTGGCCTCCACGCGCGAGCCTATCGCGGTCTCTTTCTCAGGTTCGGGAAGAGATGAGACAACACATTTATCAACAGTTGCGTGTGTCGAAACCGCAGTGGCCTCATTTCTTTGTCTCGGCGAATGTCCTTGAAAGGCCGGTTCCAACGTTGAGCGTGAGGGCGAGACAGATGATATATAAGCGCACTCTTCACTCGCACTACACTTAGCAACAGTGTCCGTTAAATCGTCACAGAACGGTTGAAAGCCTGATTCCCACGACATGTTTGCTTCACAAATCCGACCGCGCCACACCACACCACATGCCATGGGAATCGGCGCGCTTGTCGCTCGCCAGTGCTTGCCATACGCACACATGCCGTGGGAACGCTCAGTTCAAATCGCGACGGATGGCGACAAGCGCTTGTCGTCTGCCAATGCTTGTGAAGCAAACATGCCGTGGGAATCAGGCTGAAGACCCATCGGCCCGCTATCACAGCTATAGCTATTCAATGCGTATGCGCCCCGCTTTGTGTTTATGTAGTTCAAAGATTTTTCTCGCGAACATTCAAATGTATCCTTTAATTGTGTTTTTATGACATAAGTAGATTTAATTGTTTTTAATTCGTCCTTCAGTAAGTTAATATCACGCAGTAATCTGGTTACGTCTACGTGATCGAAAGTCACAGGTGGTAACTTATGTAAGTCTCTAGCCACGAAGATTGGTAGACGTTCTGGATCAGTTGCATCTATATGCTTTAGGAGTTCAATGATATCCTCCAAGTCCCTTGTAGATTTAGATTCTTTCTTTCGTCTCTTAATTTTTCTTATTGGAACAGCGTCAAACAACAACTTTTTTGCTTCGAATATATCATCGGAAGAGAAAGCCGTTCGGCAGATCTGCACCAACCCTTCTTCATCCATGACGTTCATTTTGTTGTGCATGAAAGCCAGCACTTCATTTATAACAATGTTACACGCAGAACATTTTAAGACCGAGGAGGCCATTGCCCTCGCGCGCACACCGTGCGTCAACGACCTTTCACTTTCGCGATCAGCTGATGACTGAGTTGAGTTTAAACTAATAAACATTTTTTTTATACGTAATTATTTTTACATAACATTATACTATGGTGCATTTCCCCAGTACATGTCAAACTGAATAATATTATTTTTTTCGTTTACATTACATAATTGGAAATTGTTCAAATTGATAAATCTCCAAAATATTATGAGTAGCAATTAAATATTATGAATTGTCAATTTAAATATGAATCTGTCTCTTGTATCAATACTTTACAATTCACCGTTTACAATGTATCCAAATATTAAAGCTAAAACAATAAATAAACACTGGCTATGCACGTTGTTTACATTTTCCGGAATTCCGGCATACCTAAAGCATATAATTTTATTCCATACAATTTCTGACTTATAAACTACAAATGAATCGCAATTATTGGATAGATAAGATTATATTTCAAAAGGCTTGTAACTACAATTGTTATTTAAAGTTTGTATATTGGACATTACTATGAAACACGACTTTGTCCTTCGCTATATTATTTTACAGTTATTGTACAGACCATATTACTCATTTGATTATAATTATTGGCCTTTCTAGGTCGACAATCAACCTTCCTATTATAACTGTCATTTCCGATCCACTCCACGTGTAACTAATAAATGCATATTCAAGAATTCTACAATTTTAAAAATAAATATCATTCAAATAAGTATTGAGGATACGGTCAAAACACACACACACAAAAATACTAACGAGATAAAACATGAGAAAATAACATTGCGAATTCTATTTAGATATCTATATGTTAACATAATACGGATAGCATATTGTTTAGATGTTGTTGATGTTATTCCACACAATTGTACTAAACAATATTGTAGTTACAGTCTCTATGGACTCATACAATCAACTCTACACCATATACGCCAATATATCATTTGTTCTATTAATATGAGAACTTATTTTGTTCCTGCTATCAATATTACGCAAATTTGTTTATTAATTTAAATAGTTTATGACTTCCATTTCCTATAATTTGCGTACTGAGTTTTTAGATAATTATTTTCCTTGTGAACTCTGTTTTTTTGTTAAATACACCAATTGCTATAATTTATGTTTCAGGAAATATTTATTATTGATGCTCATTATTAAAGTATATTAAATTCTTGATACAGCATAATATTATGAATATTAAAAATACCATACCTCATTTGCGCACTTTGAAAGTCGAAATCAATTTCCAATCTCTGCATTTAGGGCGCAATCATAATGAACGTAACCTTTTTAAATAGCCGTTTATTTTATTACATTCACAATCTTTTTATATTAACTTGAAAACAAGCAGAATGGGCCAGCGTGGTAAACAACATTAAGAAAGGCCACGGATCGATGGAAAGGTACGAGGGTGAATATACTTTAGTATGGTTTCTGCGATATGTTTTCTTTATTAAGTCTGCCCTGTTTTTGGGCTAACAGTTTAGTCGGTTGAGTAAATTGGGTTCATAGTTTATACAATAAATGTTTCATGTCAATTTATTCCAATGTATGTTATGGTGTATGCTTAATAGAGTTCCTTATACGAAAACAAGAATAAAAGGAGATTAGATGGAAACAAAATGTTCTAGAATTATTCTTAATTGATTTGTGATTATGGTAAAATCTGATCTGATTTAGGTTAATATGGATAAACCCTACCAACTCACTAAGTCTTTATAAAACAATGATTTTAACATAAACAAACATTTTCTTGTAGATATTATTTAAAAAAATCTTTTCAAAATCTCTTTTTTTTTAAAGTAATATTTTTTACCACAAAATTATATCTTTACTGAATTCAATTGGAAAAACATTGCGGCTACAGCCAAGTTGAAAATAAAATCATACGAATACATTTTACCTACAACACGCGGTTTTCATAAACGATACGCGAAATTTAAAAGAACCATTCTTCTGTAAAATCTTTTGTACAAAATTTAATAATTATTTCAATATTTGATGATAGTAAATATATTTTACTTTACAACTGTAAGTGACCTACTAACCTCAGCTAGGCACGCTAATTTTCAGGTCAAGTATTATAAAAAGGTGGTTGTGAAAAGTTCATTAATATTTTAGTCATTTTGTACCGAGATATTAAACACGTGTATGTTAAGCTTAATGTTGTGAAGACGAAATCTTTTGACTTGAAACAATTTGTACTATTCTTATTTTGTATTTAAAATTAAAAAGAGATATTTTATTATTGATTAAAAAATAGAGAAAAGGTTCCTTTACATGTTTAATTTGTAGATAATCTCTTTCGATTTTAATACCGATAAAATAGTTATGGTTAGTGGTTAACTTACACACAATTTATTTTAAAACCCTTATAGATATTAACATAGAAGCATTACTACTTTATTCCTGTATTCTATCTATGATTACCCTTTTATTAAAAGCCTTGCTTCTGAAATATACAAATTTGCTTAAAGTGATTGGTTGTTTGTACAATAAAATTAAGTAATTGGTGGCCTATGCGTACAATTATATAAATAAATATTAATAAAATCTGAAAATATGTGTCGGCTTAGATAATGTAATTTAACGTAAGTATCTTTTGTTCTAATATTGTGTATGTACCTCAAACAATATCAGATAGTTTGAATAAATTCCCAAAATAAAGACTGGAATAAGAGCACTAGCACAATTTTCGTAAAAATGCTTCAAAAAAATGTTCTCCGTATTAACAGCCTTTAAAATATTTTGTGTAGAAAACAGCATCGTCACTAATTTCGTTTCAGAGTGATTTGGTAATTTTTCAAACAAGACGCATTTCCTGACAGCACCAACAACGTTTCATCTTCCCTTTAACGTAATTAAGTTACTGCAATACTAATTCGTTTCACATTATTTGTAAATGTGATGTTTATATATCAAACAACAATCATATTTTTAGATTACCTAGTAAAGTTTCCGCGATAGAGCTTGCCTTTTATCTGAAATTGAATAGCGTTGGAGTTATTTTCCAAATAGCTTAATTTGTCACTAATACAAACCTTTCACATGACATCTAAATAAACAACATTATCCAATTCAAATACAAAAAACAGTATATAATCCAACACAGTATTTACTATTAACAATCTCACAACATCCAATCAACTAAACCAACACAAAATTATGCGCGAATATGACTGATTATTCCTCTGTTTTCGTACTAAAAAAACAAGCGTTACGTAAGTTCGGGGAGTATATTGAATGTACTTCTATTGTAGATTGTCACCTTTATTACTTGGATACTGTTTTCTTTTCTCTTGGACAACCTAATTGGGGATATTTGTGGCTGCCGTAAAATATTTTTCTCCTTCTACTTTGCAATAAATAAATGTTCTGTTTGTAGGTTCTTCAACTTTGTGTTCAATGTTAACCCAATTTTTTTAGGTAATTATCTTCTAATTAAAATAAGAAGAAGAAAAGTCATTAAATACTCTTAAAGAAATATGTAGAGATTAACTCTACGGTTTCCCAGAATGCTATCGGCATGTTTTCAGGTTAGTTTTTGAGGTAGTTTTGATATTTTCACTTAATTAAACAGCTTATGTTTACGCCTAAGAACATTATTCCTTATTAATAATAATTTTAATTTTTAATTTCAATGTTATTTATTCGTATAACTCCTGAACTACAACTAAAGCTACTGATATAGAATAAAATCTGTCTCTCCGTATTGCCAAAGATATCAGATGTATCTGAATAAACATAATATCATACGTAATAAACGTGAATAAACATGGCTTTTAAGTAAATATTTCATAATTTTGGTGACCTCCTGCATGATTCATACTTAACCATTTTAGCCAACGTAAATATTCTTTTATAAACCAAATATTCTCCTAAAAGTCATAAATATATGGATGTACACGACCCTATCATTAATCTTAAACTTTTATATTGTTCTTTGAAACTTGCAGACTTTTACATAAAAGCGTGGACTTCTTTAATTTTTTATGAAATATAAAACATTTTAGACGAAGTTTAAAAGGGAATATAAATCTAAAAGTGCTCATTAAAGCCATTGTTCATTAAAACAATATAAACGTTGGTTGATCTGGTTAGTTTGAAGGTGATCATAAAACACGCAGTTTTGTATAATGTAACATAACATTAAGATTTCACGCGAATAAACTTTTTACGCCGTTCCAAAATACGTAGTAATCGTAAAACATTTTATATGCATACCATAGACGCGTCTGTGGCAATATCACAAAAAATAATCTATAAACGTTTGTAGACAACATTTCTTAAAATATTAAACACAGAAATATCAGACACATAAAACTGAAAGAATAGAATAAATTCGATCGCTCTGGCGGGTCACGAGTGGCTGAGTTGGTCAGGCATCTGCTGAAAGGATGCGGGTTCGAGTCCCGCCTCGTGATCGATTTTTTTCTATTCTTTATAAATTTATAATATTAAACACATTCTAAAATAATAGTATGATTTAACAACGTTCTAACAAACACGTTTTGATAGCATAATTGATTAAATTTAAACAAAATTATTAACTAGACCAATAGGAGCTTTCATTTAAAATTTGAATTGAAAAGAGCTCTGAATTTTGTTTAAAATGGGAATAAATCACACATGCTGTATTTTTTCACATTGGCAAATAACAGTCGTTATATCTCCATACGAATTACACAGATGGGGACCGATCCAAATGACGCTTTTAGAAACAACCATTTAATTTTAGAAAACGAAACATTATTGAATGATAAACTGCGCTGAATACGGTTGTCTCTATACCAAGTGTCATGCTTATATTTGATTGGAATTCGCAATTAGTTGAAACGGACGGTTAACTACAACTTTCTGATTTGATAAGTCTTCTAATCTTCTAATTACCAGTTCCACTGATTTGACTGCTAAACGTTTAAATTTCTACGAACTAACTAATTTGTACTAGATTTCCACGGGTGAATTCAATCGTGTAAGCTTATAGCAGCTATTTGCTACTCTATCAGTTTGATTGAAGCTACAAAAATAGCCCATTCAAGGTTCTGTGTATACGCAATAGTCAGAGATTTCAAATCAACTAAAATTCGTTTAATTAATCGAATGTTTATCCTAATCTTAGAATTACGTTTATTTAGGTTACAGTATATTAGTAGCTATATAATTTGTAGCAATTATTATGAAAAGTTGTTTCGTATTTAACATAATAGTAAAGTTATATCTAATGTTAGTAAGTAAACAACGTTAAACTTTGGATATATAAAGCACTAAACAGAGTGACAATTACCGTAGAACATTGTTTAGAATGAAGCGTCGCTTTTCCCTAACAAACCTCAATGCGAATTGCGAACCGACAAAATTAGTGAGAGATATAGTACAATATATTTTAACTAAAATCTATCCTCAGCTGCATGTTTAAAAATCTGTATTTAAGGAAACTACGTTTTTAATATGACAGCTTTACAAAACACAATTATTTCACAACGTTATATTCATGACGTTATACCGATTGTTTCAGTTTTAACTCTGTGGATTTTCCTTTTATAAAGCGAAATAATAAATTCTGATACATTTACAGAACGATACAAAGTTTAATTATTCACTATACTAATAAAATGTTAAATCCATTTTCTTTATATGTAGCACGAATTTCAATATCGAAGTGGCAATACATAAAGTATTGTTGTTTTATGTTAACATTCAGTGGACAAGTTGACATCCCTGTAGCTATTTTAAAATATTCTGCTGTTAATTTAGGTAATATAGAGTTAGAAAATTACAGAGTGGACAGAGTAAAGTTAACAGTTCGAACTATAAGGTTCTATGTCACTTGATGACTTTAATTACATCAGATAAATAATAACACAAAATATCTATTGTAGCTTATGAAAATTCATGTAAAAGATATGTTTGCATTTGCTCTAGCTTGTTTATTATAATAGCATCCTACGAAAACTATTTATAGTTTAAATATTCCATTGATACACTAACACTTTATGCATAATTAATAAATCGTTTTCGAAAATTGTACGTTCGCAATATATGTATTAATATTGTGTAACATTTATCTACCTATTAAGGCTACAAATTGTATAATTAATTGCAATACAATTATTTCACCACAACAGGATTTTCAATTCCTACCAGTCTTGTTCACAAACCAAAAGCTAATAATTCGAAGCAAGATCCACAAAGCCTGCGTAGCAATGACGTCACAGACCATAGGCCAGCATGACGGTTATCGACCGCATGCAGCAAGCAGTACCCAACGGTTTGCCCTCACGCGAATAGCTGATTATGGAAACCTCACCCTAGTTACCTATTTTACTTACATATCGACACGTACAGTGATTATAATTTGTAACAATACATGAGGGATTGTTAACTCGCTAAGTAGATGTTGTTGAGTGATTTACAGTGATCTGTTGGGTGCTTGAAAAAGCTTGAGGATAAAAGCGCCTTTGTGTCGTCAAATATTAGACATTAAAGGATGTATTATTGAATATAATAGTAACGATTTATTTGTAAGGATGTATTAGGTATGTTGATATTACATATTTGGTTTTTTAAACAACATGTATTAAATTAAACTATAAATAATAAATATAGAGTATGCTCGTGTGTGTTGAAATAAAAGCTCTCTTTCTTTCTTTATTGCATGTTTGGTGCTTTTGTTTAATAAACAAATTTTGAAATATTTACGTACGTGAAATATGTTCGTTTTTAAAACATATCTGGACGAACATACTGGAAAATCCACTTATAAGTAATTATAAATTATAATATAGGAATGCTCAAAATGTATATTCAATTTAACCCTTTTAGTGATTGCTTATCAAGTTATCAGTTAAGAGCATTATTACAAATTCGGTTTAACGGGTACAAAAGTTTGACGTCAATATGTGAAGTGTTTATAGCATTATTTTAATTGAAAAAGTCACCTTTTGCTTTTGAAACTTAAAAAAAACTGGAATATGATTTACCGATATCACCAAAACCAATAAAGATTATAATATAACTAGGTTTCCACCCGCGGCTTCGCCCGCGCAGTCAAAGAAAAATCCGCATAGTTCCCGTTCCCGTGGGATTTCCGGGATTGTGTCATTTTCCCAGGATAAAAAGTAGCCTATGTCCTTTCTCGGGTATCAAAATATCTCCATACCAAATTTCATGAAAATTGGTTCAGTAGTTTAGGCGTGATTGAGTAACAGACAGACAGACAGAGTTACTTTCGCATTTATAATATTAGTATGGATAAGTCCCATATTACGTTAAACATTGTATGAAATTACAGAAGTAACGTCACCTGAGTAAAAAGTTGAATAAAGCTCAAAACTACTTGAAAGAATTCGAAATAAACTTTACTAAATTCTACGGCTCGTCGTTTGTTGTACAAACAGTTTTCCTACCCATCGGTATTCGACAAGTGAGTCGATAACGACTATACTGCTTTTAAAATCGAGCTAAGTTTATAAACTACACAATTCTAAATCCTATCCTAATATTATAAATGCGAAAGTTTGTGAGGATGTGTGTGTGTGTTTGTTACTCTTTCACGCAAATACTACTGAACCGATTACAATGAAATTTAGCACACATATAGAGGGTAACTTGGATTAACACATAGGATAGGTTTTATCCCGGAAATCCCACGGGAACGGGAACTATGCGAGTTTTTCTTTGAAAACGTGGGCGTAGCCGCGGGCGGAAATCTAGTTAAGCCTAATACTTTCCTTGTTTTTTCTGTTACTATGGAGAGTGACTTGCCCCGTTATCCTGTAACTGTTTTGTATTTCTGTAAGTATGTTAAAGCACACAAAATTAGCTAACATTAGATTATGATTATTTTCTAAATTTTAATCCCTTAAAATTTAAATTAGGTCGAAACACATAATTCCATGAATTTCGGATAATTAGAATATAAAAATCTAAATTCTTCATCACAAATTCACTGAAGCATCGTTTTATTATTAAAACCTTATTTAACACACACTCGATACTCGACTCAAAAACTAAAACGTCGTATTGAAAACAGATAAAATGAAACCGTAGTCTATTCAGCTTCTACGTCGAAATTTTCAGTGAATAGAAAGCAAAATTAATACGAAAAAATACTGTTTCATCCCACCCATATAACGCAAGTCAAGTAAATATTATAAAAGAAAATCCAACACAGGAGACTTTTAAATATGTCAGGGTTGCAATTTCTGCCTTTCAGATGTATGAAATTTTCAGCATATTTGCGACATAAAGTCAGCGTTGGATTGAGAATACGTATACATTGCAAACATACCTTGAAAAAAGCCTTTTTTGGGTTTTAATCTACATTTATTATATTACTAATATTGTGTAGGCCTCTTAAACATGACGTTGGGAATAATATTATAGAGCCTTTATGTCCTTGAAAACAATTGAAACTTTTTATTAAATGAAAAGTCTCGATTCCAAATTAAAGAAATGTAAAGCAGTTTATAATTATGTTAAGATTTCAATTTAAATCTTTGTCAAAACGATGATTACTTCAATATAGTAAAAGATCGCATAACGGTTATAAAAGTAAAAAATTATCCAACATATTTATAAGCGTCGATTAAATCTAAACAAGCTATTAAAAACAGTTTCTGTTTTTACAACCCAATACAAATCCCTTCCCCATAACTTTACATAAAGCTTAAACAAATATTAATTTACTAAAGCCTTGTATTTAAATTTTTGAAGCGCTTAATCCCTAAACTTTTGTTTACTGCGTAAAACCAACAAGACCTATAAAACAGTTAGGAGTTTTTCACTTTTTAAACTAAAGGGAAACCCGGCTTATTCATACTTAAACTGGCACTTTCATCAAGGAAATGGAGTTGGCAACTCGGACTTTTTAATAATTTGCTAACCTCATTGAGTAAATACGATAAAATGATTACAACTTGACCAAGGATTCATTAAACAACCCTGTTTGTAAACTCAATATGCGGTTGACTAATGACCACAGCTATGAATTGTGATATCAGATATTCAGAACGATTATATGAAGTTAACTCCAGATATTTAGTGTACTTTAATTTTAATTAAGAGATTTGAATTTACCACAACACGGATGGTAAATTAATTAAAAAACTCTATCCTTAGAATTAAAGTTTAAATTTATCAAAGTTATTTTTTATTAAGGTTAGCAAATTACATAAGTAACAACTATGATCTACGCATTAGAAAAAAAAGTTTTTTTTATAAATGTAGGTATCTACAATTGAATTTGTTTGTTTGAACAAGCTAACTTTAGGAACCGAACGAATACGTTTAAAATGTTGATTTTGGGGTGAATATTCCATTAGTTAAGAAAGCATAAAAGGGTAATGTTGTAGACATAGGAAAAAACCTTTTAAGCAGACAAAGTTGTGTGGGTCTGCTAGTATAAAAACATTTCTGTAGTCTCACATAATTCGTGGACATATTGCAAGAACAAAAGTTTTTGTTATAGTTCTGTTTTGTGGGAAAATAATATGAAACTTATTGAACGCAAGTAAAATCTATTATACCGTTAGTGTGTCGACATCTTAACAATGGCGGTCGTTTTCGATAATGCACAATACTACACGATAAATAACTTCACTGCCTCAATACAGCCATTTCCTTAGGTTTCAACTAGTTACAATCAGACCTACTTATTTCTAACAGCCTAAACCACAGTATAAGGAAGCCATTTTTATTTAAAAATTACCTTATGATTTATATCATGAAATGATGGAAATGAACTACAAACCGACAAAGGTATAATAATATGTTCTGTACCTATAAGCAATTAATTATTTATAGCAAAGCTCAATGAAGTACAGTTACACGGTGAAAATAGAATATTATGTGAATATTATAAACAGCCGATCCCGTTTATAATATTCTATTTATAGTTAAAAATTAAATGAATGTGGTATTTTTATTAAAAATCGTTATGATTTTTTTATTAAAAATCATCAATATTCCATCTTCATTAATTTACTTGTATTTTAAATAAGCATACATGTTGTGATAAGAAACTTTATTTGGGCATTTTATTTTTTGTTTATTACGTAAATAAAATGTTGTTCCTCAAAACATCCAAAAAAAGTTCTAATTAAAAAATACGCTTAAAAATTACAATTTGGTGCGATGGAAAAAGACTAATATTTCTCACGACACTTTTACGAATTCTTTCTACAACCACGTGACCTCTTTATGTAGGTACAGAATTATGTAATACATTCCAGATTCACTTTTTTATCTTATACCATGCTTTGAAAGAACTAAAATAATAGAAAGATTAATTAGCTATAAAAACATTAATTGGTACATGAAAATATAGCCCTGACTAGCGTTAGTTAGATCGCCTCCTTGGTACAGTGGTTGACGCGTGAGCGTAGCACCGAGGGGTCCTGGGTTCGATTCCCGGTGAAGAAAAAAAAATGTCTCGGTCTGGTAGGATGAAGAAGGCTGATCACCAACTTGTCCCTAAAGAAAATCGATCAGTGAAACAGATGTATAATGCATCTGCCCCTTACCCCACTATGGGGACATGGGACTACACTTTTTCTTTAGCGTTAGCTACTATTAATTAGTATTCTGACATAAAATGTTACCAATTATATTTTGTCAAATCCAACAATAATAATTAAAAACGGAAGCAGGAGAATGAATGCATCGATTGATAATTTCCAAGAAACAAATTCATGTTATACAATGATTTATTGATAGTTGAAACAGAACGAAAATGCCGTTTCAGCTTATTTTATTACCTACAACTAATGATTTAAAATTGATGATCATACAAAAACTACATTACTTTAACGGTGCCATTTAATGAAGAAGCTAGGCTTTTAATTAAGCAGCTGATAAGGCTGCGACATAAGTTTATGATAGATCTAGTTTATCAATCCTTTATCTAGATCAAGTCCAAAACAATAAATTCTGAATGATTAACCTACTTTAATAAGAAGCATATATCCCTAGAACACGTGCATTCCACACAGGTGCAACAACCCGCCTCATTGTTCTCGAAATAATAAACTGACACAAGCTGTCAGTATGTTCTTCTGGAACACCCGCTACTTACATTTTGCACTTTGCATTATTCAACTCCACTGCATTGCGAAACTGCATTTCAATCCTGCTTCAAATGTTTTTTATTTCGCAAACGTGACTGTAATTCAGCCGTTCAATGTACGAATTTGTACGTACAGCTATTTCAGTGGAGAACCTATAATTTTTATGTTGATTTCAAGCAGTTTTATTTATCAAACATTAATTTGAACGAAATATACCTACGGGAAAAATATTGATTGCTAATACTGGAATATTTACTACTATTATTCGGCACATACGATGTTAAACATTAAAACCTGGCATCATTTTTCTTACTCAGCGTGCTCCTTATTCGTGTATGTGTGTATGAAGACGAAGATTATTATCCGTTACGTTACGTTACGTTAAGTGAAGAAAATAATTAACATGCACCAAGCAAGGTCGTAACATAACGGGTGTTTATGCTTCAAGGGAAATAATAATATGCTCGCAATGCCTAGGAAATTTATCTATACTAATATTATAAAGAGGAAAGGTTTGTAATTATGTATGTATGTATGTATGGTTTTCACGCATAAACTACTGGACCGATTTCAAAAATTCTTTCACCATTAGAAAGCTGCATCTTCACTGAGCAACATAGGCTATATTGCATTTTCAAAAGAAATTAGAGATCCTTACCAAAAATGCAATAATGTAACCCAAGGTGTAAAAAATTCCTTAATAAAAATTCTGTCATCGCGTGCGCTGCGGAATCTATTCCTTGAAGTATGAAGATGGTTCTTATGAAAAAAAACGTAAACATGTAGGTACCACGGGCGAAGCCGGGGCGGACCGCTAGTATTAAATAAACATGAACATTTAACATCAATATACCACATTCAATGTTCGCTTTTAAAGCTTTTATAAACGACAAACGACAATTTCATAAAAACACGCACTCCAATCAATAAATATTTACTATACGTAATATGTTATGCTATGCTATTTAATCATAATAATCTATAGCAATTCCATGACTCATTGGGTCCTTCAGTTATCGAACGACCTCTTGAACAAATCCCAGACACTAATTACGCAGTGTGAATTAGACAAATATATTCCTTCACTCGCTGTCATTAAGGCCGAAAACATCGCTAATGTAATCAACTTCACCCGGCCAAATATCCCGTTTATTAAAAACGAACAAATAAACCATCAATACACTCATCTTGTTTGTTTTTCATATTCGATTACACGAAGCTTATCGAGAATTGTGAAATATTACCTACCCCAGCCATGAAAATGAATTTATTGTACTACTATTTCACATGTGTGTTTGTTTTAAAACGAGCGGTATGCGTTTAGAAATTGAAGATGTGTGTAATTAATTTAACTAATATTTTTTACAGTTTTTTCTTTTTTTTAATATACAGTTTCTTCGATAACGAAGAGGGTTGAAGTCTTAACTATTTTCGTTTAGTTACAATCATTATTATATTTTAATGCGTTATTTAAAATATAGAGATAGTCTTTAGACTAGACTAACAATAATTCATTGTATAATTTTTAAGCTCTTCATCTATTTTTCAATGATCTGTCTAATAAAAATTTGATTTGGCTATATAGGCTTGTAAACACTAACAGGAAACTAACCAGCCTCCATTATCCCAAATTCCTTGCAATTATTATAGATTTATGAAGACATTACCAGACGTCAGGGCCGAAGCCATTAGTTCATAGACAATAGCTATCGTTAGAGTGAAGGCAACAAATGGACTATCATTATCCTCTTGGGTAGCATCAGCATAGAATGTAAGGGGTGAGACTCCGCTTTGATGTCATTTTATGTATGTCGCGTTTGAAATCACAGGCTTCATTAAAAGGGTCGTTACGGCGACATACTTTCAGATTGCGAGTGATTTTTAATCTGAGTCGGAACATCGCGTTCGATAAATTAATGAAATGTTCGTGTGCTGACATAAAAGTCGTTAGCGGGGAAGGATTTGCAAACAAATAGTACTCGATTCTAGGAGCAAAACTCCCTGATTTGTTGTGACTTGCACATGCGTTCCCAGCTCCCATTTCAAAGCAGCACGCTTTTATTTTCACGATATGGGATGGGAATGTGTCATTTTTGGTTGTCTGTTACAATTGTAACATTCCTCCTAACTGCAAGCTATTGTTTTACTTTTTGTGGTTGTCTATGAAAAATCATGATTTAGAATGTTGCGGAATAATGACTCGTTGTTATCCTCTATGTAAGGCTTCCCGTGCTTTAATAGAAACAGATGCTTTATAAAAAGCTTTAATATTTCCGTTTGCGTTGAAAAAAAAATATTTTATGTAGATACCTACAAATTTATTTAAATACAAAAATCTTGAAACAATTTGGATCTACAAGAAATGAAGATCATAACATTGAGATAACTATTAGCCATGAGTTGGAACTGGGCCATTGATATAAATTTTGCTTATAACCATAAAAAATGTACACAAATTATTTCAATGTAGGTAAAATCAATAATTGGAACGACGACATAATGCGGCAAAAACATGTAATAAAAACTAGCTATGATAATACTGCGTGCTACTTACGCCTTTGTATTACAAAGATTCAAATAGATACAGTAACTTACGTAAAGTATCTATTAATTCATAAATTCGCAAATATAGGAATAAGAAATAGCATATAGGACGGTTTTAAAATTATTAAAAAATGTTGCAAACAACTGCCGAACCAAATCATAGACAAAGATATTCACTAAAGCTCCATGACGAAGTTCCAAGTTTTTAAAAGCGATAAATTATTTCATAGAGCTCTTCCACTCCGACCTTCAAAGCAAAACTTACACCATAGTTGTTGATATCTCCACTCCTTCGTGTCCCAGAACTTTCCAATGCATTCACTTGAGCTTAATTAAGTAGCTCCTTAAGTTTCCAGATACATGCATAAAGTTAGCTAAATTATGAGTTTTAGAACTGTGACTGCCATTTAACAATTATCATATACATTAAGCGTTAAGACATTAATAACAAAACTATTCGATTTCTAAAGAATATTCACGTTGGAAACGATTCTGTGTCATTACGGTATTATTTAGTT
>CAJQZM010039528.1:16224-44115 GCA_907164665.1 Colias nastes
TTTAAAAAATATTGTAGTCTGTATTAAAAAAAATAACTGGTAATTGAATTACCTATTCACCACACAAAAAAACAGTTCTTGTTAAATGTGTACCTATCTGTCAATTTTTAGAATATCTTCAAATCTTTGTTCAAAAATTATTAAAAATATCCATTGGATGAGATTAATAAAAACCCTATTGGCATTTGACTTCAATTAATTATCTACCTGTGGTCGATCAACGTTCAAACTCTGGAAAGTCCAGTAACACGATCCCGCCTACAAAGCAATCGGTGGAAAGTTAGGGATCTATGATAATGAGCTAACCGTCTGAAGTCGAGCCAACTTGTTTGTGGATCTGCCAAACTCTGACTCTGGCGTAAAATAGTTTATTGGATTATATCAGGGTGTGGAGACAGCTCAGTATCAGCGTATTTTATTTGAGAATAATTTAACCTAATTTATTCTCCTTTCTTGATTTGAATAAAAGAGACGCCTATAAAAGGGCTAAATAGCACTTTTATTGTAAGTCCATACTAATATTATAAATGCGAAAGTAACTCTGTCTGTCTGTCTGTTACTCAATCACGCCTAAACTACTGAATCAATTTTCATGAAATTTGGTATAGAGATATTTTGATACCCGAGAAAGGACATAGGCTACTTTTTATCCCGGGAAAATGACGCAATCCCGGAAATCCCACGGGAACGGGAACTATGCGGGTTTTTCTTTGACTGCGCGGGCGAAGCCGCGGGCGGAAACCTAGTAATCTATATGTTTAGGTAAGCATTTTATTTATTTATCCAACGAATTTTCTCTTCAGGGAATAACAGAAAAAGCTTTGAAAAAATCTGATTATGACTATACAGTCTATATGTATATAATTGAGTGTAATCAATTGAGTGTATGATTATTTTAATTTTTGAGTGGAAATACTCTAGAGTTCTAAACTCTACCTCGACTTAAACCCAGTACAAGTTGCAAGTTGATTCTATATGAATCAATTGGGATTGATTAATGAAACAATTAGGTTTTAATTATATAATTTAATTTTTTTTTTATAATTATATAATTATTAAACCTTCTGAGATAGTTGTAATCTCTTGTCGTAGACCCAAGAGTTTCTCAACTCATAAGAAGGTAATGTTAAAAAAACAAAACAAAAAATTGAAATTATGCTTTATTTGAGATTAAATTAAGGTTACTATAATATAAATAACATAATAAATAAAAACTAAGACATTATAATCTAAGGATTGGGAGCGACAAACACAAACACGGGCGTGAATTTCGGGTCCCAAGATCCATCATTCACGGATTTTGGGGAGAGGTCGCCGCTCTTATGCGTTTCGGAGATCTTTGCGAAAATTTCTTTGAATTTCTTCTCAGTATCGCTAGCAAGCCCAGCATCCACATCTTCTATCGAAGACCCGCTGGGGACCACTTGCTTGCCAGTTGTGTACGGAGTAGATTTTCCATACTGAAGATCCATGTAATCATTGAGGATACCTTCCAGAACTTTCTTCACGCTTGACACGTTACAGTTATCTTCGATACCCTTCGACAGCTCATTGATGGTCACAGTTGGGACGGACATGATTAGTTATCTGGAACAATAAAATAATTCGCTTATAAAAACAATTGCATGTTATAAAGATGTGTAGTTATGTCGTAGATATACCTACGTAGTGCAAGTACTTAATTGATTCTAGATTCTAGAATGTACATGCTAATCGCAGGAAGCAAAAAAATTGATGTTAATAAGGCCTTATAATAAAAAATAAATCTATTAAAATTCATGAATGCAATGTTAACAATAATTTCTAAACATTGAATTTATTCAATCGATATCGGTTTTCAATTTATATGCTCGTAATAAATAGAACTACGTATTACCTAATATTGAATGTATGTTTTAATCAACATTTTACACTATTAGATAAGAGTTTAAAATACCCAATGAAATTTTAATTAGTAAACAATGAAATAAATTGCTGTTTGTCAGATAAATTGATGCAAATAGGTTTCGCGAAAAATTGATTCTACTTTGTATAAAAATATAAATGAAAACAATGTTATAAAAATATCTATCACTGAAACAGATTGATTATTCTTTTATATATATATCATTATTTAATTATTTCCTTCATACTTCATTTAGAAACTTTGGTTGATGCAGCAGAAATTTCAATTCATTTTTATCTTAGATATTTAATTTTTATTATCTACCTATGACACTACGCCACTAATGTAAAAAAATTGCACTAGAACATTTATAGATACATCGAAGATAATGCAGTCAATTCTACAAAATGCGATAAGTTATCTATTATGAGAAATTTGTAATGCTTAATCATAAACATGATTCTTAAGTAATGTTGTATATTTTCCTATAGAGCGATTTTTTCGCAGAGTTTTGAATGCATCAAAATAAAAAGGAAAATGCAATGAAAACAACGCATAGGTATATGAAAATCATGTAGCTATACCTATAACATGAATAGAGACTAGTGGATAGGTATTAGGCAGGTACTATTATTTTTTCCCATGAGGGTAGAGCTGGCAGGCTCTTAGCTTGTTTGGACCTCGCGACGGGCTGGCGCTTATAGGGTCACGGACGAATTCTACCATACCCGTGGCCCTGTCGTTGATGCGGCTTGACGGAACACAGTGGGACGAATCCGACATAACCCACGGCCCCTTCCCCGGTCGTGGGTATCTATGCAAGATTTCCCCACTTAAAAAAAAGGTACTATTATTTTAATCGAATATGGATTACGACAGTGGTAAGACTACTCAGTTACAGTTTAATTCTGTGTTTTAGCTGTGTGTCTAAGACGATTCTAATTAAACTTTGTAGAGTCCAAAGTTATATTAAACTAGCTGATTCTTGCGTCTTCGTACGCGTTGATTATTATGTTTCCTAGCTAATACTCTACCTATTACCTAGAACTTCATTTAGTTCGATTACATAAACTTTTATATTGTAGTAAAGAAGAATTATCTAACTAATTTAATAAAAATAATAGGAAAAAGTAACGTTATATTAATTTGTAATATACAAAATTAATAAAATAGAATTGAAAAACCTACGCGTACGCTTTAAATAAATTATTTTGGTACGAACCCCAGGTAGGATAATAATACAATATACTGGCTGATAAACAAAAAATATTAAAATATGGAAAATAGCCAAAAATACATCCGTATAAAAATGACCGATAAGAGATAACAAACATGTTTAATCGTTGAAAGTCAAACATTCTCCGCCGTATGAAATTGATATCTGCATTAATCGACTCATCAATAATATTTATCGAAGTATTTTATATTAATATTATGTATTCATGAATGGTCGTACACATGGATAGCTTATATTTTATTGCATTGGCAATAAAATTGTTTTCCGTACAGATAAACAAACTACAATTTCAATATTACAATATCACATAATATACAATATTACATACACACGAAACGCATTAACAACCATTTATGATTTTCGTTACCTTCAGGCTACAAGTAAAGTCAACGTGTTTTTTTTTTAAAGGAAGGCCAACGAGTAGACGCAATGCCCGACGCAATGTCCTACCAAGGTCCTACTATAAAAGCTAACTGTATGTTATATAAAAAATACTTACGTTTGTTGCTGTAATGCTTCTCTACAACAGTTCAAAGTGTACTGAAATAACGTCACATCGAATCGTTCTTATAAATCACGGCCAATCTGAACCCTCGAGATATCGAAGGGTGTGACACGTCCGTCAATCTGATAACGGTCAATTATCAACCGGTATCGAATTTTGCGGTTTTTCGCGTATTTTATTTCGTAATATTTGCCCTAAAAAGTTTATTTTACTGTTTACTTTGTGATAATGAACGATAAAAACCAATTTTCACGTGAACACGAGTGACACGATTTTTGGTGCAAATATTTTGACTGTGAATTCTATATCGAAAAGTTAAATTATCCATATAGGTATTTAACTAAAAGTCCTGCTCAAACTTCAGACCATAGTAATTTATCAGCATACAAAATTTCAGCGCAATCGATTAAGTAGATAGTTTTTGCTTAATCCAACACTATACGTAGCTTCATAAACTTTATTTAGAGATCATTCCACAACATTATAATATGTATCATTTATTTTTAATTTGCATTAATAAAGCCAGGTTGGGCATGAGAAGAAATAAAGTTAAACTCATAACAATATTAGGTCTAGGTCATCCATTATAAGGTACAACTACTATTTTATGTAGGTACCTACCTACTAAGTCGAAAAATTCCATATATTTCCAACGAGAATAAGTTAACTGATTTGTATAGCATCATAGCAATAGTCAGTTTTATTTATCAAACATCATCAATGCATCAAATTCCATAGAAATCAATTTCGGGTCAACAGTAAGTAGGTCTAGCCCCTACCTACCTACTGCAAGGCCTAAAATTGATTGGAAATTTCATTGAAAATAACGCATTCTTCGAAACGGAGTAATATAATCAGAATCAATAGTCACTGTTTGTATTTATACCTCAATCTATTCATACTTTTCTTAGAATATAATTCCATATCAAGTGTTTTTGAAAAAAAATTATACGAAAAAGCTTTAATCCAAATTATAATTTTCTTTATATGAGTCTTGTTTTCTATACAGGGTGTCCCACCGTTGGTATTCTAAGCTCAATGGAGGTTATAGTTTTGCATACGCTGAGTACGTACAAAATACTTATAAAATTCCAGATACATTTTTTTTCAAATAGATGAATTCTTAAAACTCTTTGTGTACACCCCTAACAAGCAACCCGCCCAACTTTGCCACCCGCACGTGAGCTATCATTTAAGATTATGTTTTTATAGACAAAATGCTCACATTAGCGAAGCGTTATAGAAGCTACAGAAGAAAACATGAATTTTAAGGAAAAATTTGGCAAAAATTTTTTGGCGTAATTTTGTTGTTTAAGTATTTTTTACGTGATCAGTGTATGCAAGTCTACAAGTCCCTTCGCGCTTAGTATACTGATAGTGGGACACCCTGTAGAAGAAAAATAATATTCCATAATATTTTCCTGTTACATTTCCTTATCTATGAACTTTTGACAATTTATTGCATTGATCTTAAGTTAAAACTTCAATATTATTATTACCTACTCCATTGATATGATTATCTTGAGAATGTCCAGTCATGCACCATCTCATAGATAGTGATTTATCTCTGGAAAATTTTATTTCTAATTTTAGTCGTAAAGTAAAGGTAGTCGCTCACTCATCTTATCTTTCTTAACATGACTCATGACAGCTTTTATCCTAAGTCACATTGTGGCAGGTCATATGCACTAGGTACATTCGTTTCAAAATGCTTCTGATTACTTTCTAGGTATCAGCAATGACCAATTTTTGCATCATACAAATCACACGAATTTCCGAATAAAATCATTACACATTGGAAGATATGAATAGTGACAAACATATAAAGTTATTCATTTTATTTGTAAAAATGACTGTTTTTAATTCAATGTTTAATATTGAATGATGTCACTTATAATTTGCTTATAATGCATTAAATATGAATCCAAAATCTTCGTCTGTGTTGTCGTCGACAAAATATTTATTTTGTCTATATCCTACATTTGATAAATTAACTTCATTCTTGATTTTTTTTTAACTCGACCATCGCGTAGGTAATCTTTAATTGTTCTGATACTATCCTTATTTGTTTTTAAAACGACTCTATTAGCGCCATTAGTATGTTTGTAAATCTGTATTTAACCGACTTGATTTTTAAACACTTTAAACGGACGGAATTAATTCAAATATTGTACTTTTCAAGGTTTTGTATTTGTAAGTATGAGATTCTAGTAAAAGACATATTTATTAACATATCTTGGTTCATGTTAATATGCTATTTTTAGGAAGGTGAAACGTGTGAGTTGTTCTTATGGGATTTTTTTATGAAGCCCCGGACGGAAATCTAGCTAATTGCTAATATTTAATTAAATACTTTCTAGTTTCTATGAAAAACATAATCTTGATTTGGCGGGAAAAATAATCGTATATCAAATCGGCCCCAGACGAACATGAGACTTCACCTGAATACCTCGTCGAATCTATATTCGACGAATTTTTTCATTCAATTTCAATGTAGGTATGCTCTGATTATTTATTGTTGTTTATTATTCTGTGAATGTTTTCAGTTTTTGTATCATCCCAGATTTCTATACTTACATAATTAATAAGTGTTTCAATTGTGGTACATCTATTGATTATCTAGGACTATAACAACCAAATTATACCTAATATTCAATTAGATTTAGATATCATCAAAAATAACATATAACTTATTACAGTTAAAGTGTTAGGTACCATCGAATAGATTACTACGTAGAAGGATGCATAATGCATTAAACAACCGCTGAATTTGGGTTTAACGTAGTGCGGAATCACAAATCGCGTCTTAATGTCCGAATTGTCTATGCCCGTTCCCAATTCCAAATTCGAAATTCAAATTCGAAACCAATTCGATAGAATTAGATGAGAGCTGTTAGCTCTATTTTAAGTGTAGGAATTTCTTTTATTACTTATTAATTATTATGTTGCCTTTCTGTAGATACCTACTTTATAAATGCGATAGTGTTTGTTATTTTGTTGATTTTTTTTTTCACTTCGAAATGACATTTCACGGTATGTTTTTTGTGAATAGAGAGAAAATAAAATCGCGGTGAAGCATCAAATTCCAATTAGCATTTCCTTTGAACGCGGACATAGCCGCGTCTAATAAAAAGTCCTAATATTTACATATATATTTTATCCACGAATAGATCCAAGCATTCTAAGCTTACGTTTTATCTAGCATAGAAACGTAATCAAAAGGAAAAAAATTATATATACAAAAATAAAAGCATTTTAAATTAAATCAATTTATTGCAGTAGGTAATTCATAATAATATTCGTTTAGGCAATGGGGTTGACGGCAATCACGTTAACGGGGTTTCCACCAGGGACAAAGGCGGGAATTTCGTGGATCTGAAAGACAATTAAAACATTAATGGGTGCTATTTTGCTGCTTTTAATATGTTGTTGAAATGCTCTTCTAGATGTATTTTTATTTATTAAATAGTAAATACAATATATTGTAATAATTATTGGTATGATACACAAGACGTATACACTAGAATATCAAAAATGTGAACAAATTAACATAAATAATTTATATAATTTGTACTAATAAACTAATAATAAAAAAAATATTATAGACCGGAGTTTCCAACTCAGAGTAAATACTAAAGGCTAATAAATTAATGTATTACTATATTTTATTAGGTATGCCAATTGCATCTACGCGATAGGCAATTTGCAGCCAATGGTGGCAACTTACTACAAATTGCAATCTATAAATTATTTTTCCTGAACACTAGATGGCGCTGTACTAAAATAATCACAAATTTATAAACATCGATTTACCTGTTGTGTCTGTTTGTTTACGTTAACGACGACTTGCACGAGGGGGCTGCTGGACGCGGGGGAGGGTGCGGGAGACGGGGAGGGAACGGGGGCGGGGGCGGGGTTCACGATACCGGGAACTGCTTCTAGAGGCAGGTCAACGGTGACGGATTCCTGAAAATAAAGACATTATTTTAGAACGTTTATTAGTAATAACAAGATAATTATAGGCAAAGGAAACAAAAAAATATGACATACCATTTAAAAGTATTTTTATGGCAGGACTGTAAAGGTTGAGCAAGATATGAAATATTATCAAATATTTCTTAGATATGCAGTTTTAAATTAAAACTTTTGTTTTCCTCTGACTAATAAATTCTATGTTTTCATCAGAAACATATTTAGAAGTAAAAATAACCCTTATTAATTGCGTGCCTATTTCAGAACATCGAAGGCATAAAATATTGCCACTTAATTTATTAAAAGTACTTACAACTTGGTGTCCAGCGAAGAGAGCCTCCATGATTTGGTTCAAAGCGGCCTCCAGAACGGGGATCAAAGCTGGGTCGGTGTGGGGGTTTGACAGAGCACTGTCGATTTGCTGCAGAGTAAGCTCTACAGGGGCGGCTGTCGACAAAGCGACGAGGGCAGAGAGTACGATGAAGTATTTCATTTTGAATATTTACCTGGAAGAATAAAAATAATTAGTTACTACTAAACAATGATAACAAATAATTAGGTACCTATTTACATACCTATTTATACTGGAACGTAATTAGAAAAAAAACTTAGCTAACGTATTACTGGGCAACTAAGTTAACAACGTACCTATTGCAGAAGATGATAAGATATGTATGAGATAAACTAAAATGATGAATCCGTTCGGCGAAAATGCCTTACTTACTAAAACTCGTTTTAGATGTACCGTATTACTCATGAGAAGTCTCACTCATAAAATATTTGATCGAACTCAAGTAAACTGCATACATAACTGTTAACGGTTTCTCTTTCTAATAATAATCGAATGTGCACCATCACGGATCACAAACCAATACAAAAATAGTTTTTATTGAGTTTTTAAACTATTTTAAAATCAAGTGGTCATTCAACCTATGTCAGTCAAAACAAAAAATAATGATGGAATCTATTTATTCTTTAATTTACTTACAAAAATACTAAATATCAAATTTCAATAATATATTTGTAAAGCTAGTGTTTATTGTTCACTTACCAAGTTGTCACAACAAAGTGACTTTTCCAAAACAGAGGCGGCTACTTATACAATTCTGAATTAATGATATTATTAATATCAAACTAATAACCGAGATTAAATATAATCCAATAAAATATCATAAAAATTTATATGTGATCGATAAACAGGTCATAACCATATACCTAATATCAAATTACTACCAAGCCATTGTTTTAGTAGATTAAAACTTCATAGAAATAAAAACTGAATTTCTGAAATCAACTCATAACTGTAACAGAGTCTCCTCCTTGATATTGAATCTCAAAAGTGATAAAAGTAGAAAGCTTTTGCTACCTCCCTATAGTAGAAATTATCTTAGCGAATGTGCTATTTTGCATGAAAAGGCATATAATTCCAAATATCAATGTTCAGCTCCCAGTAAGACTTCATCAGGCACCAAACAAAGATTTAAAAGAATACTATAGTGATACGAATTTCCAGTGTATGACAGCGATGCGATGGCGAGAGCCCGTCCGACTAGGGCCCTTCCGGCCTCCTCCACTCAAGCGACAGCCCAAGCCGAGGTTCGAGATCCCCGTCAAGGGGGGACGCCCTTGCGCATGTCGCTACCAGGGTGAACCTTCAGTTCACCCACGCGTCCGCGTTAAAATGTAGAAGCCCTTCTGGCTAACATTGAGAGACACCACACAAAAAAAAAAAGATGGCGAGAGACGATCTATACATATATAGCTGTCATTCTTCCACACTGGAATAATAACTATTTCAACTTACTGGGTTGCACTACTGCATTAGTGCATTGCCTTTTTTGAAGTTGGCTTGATCATCAATATACTTATATTTTAAAGAAAAGTTGGTTCTTGTTTGAGAGTGCTTATTTTCTGATTTGAATTGCAAAATATATTCTATTGGATAGTCCATTTTGACTGGCCGGTTGGCTTGGTTGGTAGTGGCCCTGCCTTCCAAGCCACTGGTCGTGGGATGAATTTGTGTGATGAACAATGTTTGCTCTGTGTCTGGGTGTTAATTATCTATATAAGTATTTATTTAAAATTATATATATGTATGTTTATCAGCCATCTGGTTTCCATAACACAAGCGAAAGTTTAGTATGGGATCAAATCGTGCCGTGTGTGAAAATTGTCCTGATATATTTATTTTATTTATTTATCGAGTGAGACCAGAATATGCTATATTAAATTACCTTACGCCAAAAAGAAGCGGAGCAGCAGTAAAAATTTTGCGAAAACATTTCTTTTAAAAGCAAGCATTGAAACAGTTTTGTGAGACGAGGTTTTATCAACTAATGAAACACAAGATTTAAGTCTTTGAGCGCCAATAATATTTATTTAACATAATATTATATACTGCTTATATTACAATAATCTAAGATATAATAGATTCGTCTTAATAATATATATTTTGTGCGAAACCTGCAACAAACAAAAATACGTTAATTATTTTTTTTATTCAAACCGGATTTTACAAGAAAATTAGTATTAAAACGTTAATTCACATAATCTCCGTGTGGGGTGTGGATCAGTTCAATTCCAAAAAAAATGTTTTTGTTTGTAAAAAGTAAGCTTCAAACCATTAACTCTTATTTCCAACGCCATAAAGCTCAGATTTCCATCAACACATTCAATATATCTGAACTTATCGACATATCAATTATAAATTATTACATAATAAATTAACAACGGTCAGGCTGTATAATAATAAATATTCTTCAATGTAAAACGGAATTACCGAATTAGAATTCATTCAATAAAAATATAATTGCAGTAAAGATAAAGCAAATTATCCACATGTTGTTGAAATCGCATTGTAAAAACGTCACAGAATATTCTTGATTGTAAGAGCGCTTCTATTTATTACTCAAAGCGGATGTTAATGCTGTACACATTTACAAAGCGGATGTTAATGCTATAAATTTTATGCCTATTTTGAATATATGCCCTATTTTTCTCTATATTAATATGTACAATCAATAGCTCATCCTTCATATTCCAATGTAAAAAAAACAGGAATATAAACCACAATAATATACCTTTTTATAAGAAAAGTAATTTCGCACATGTTATTTATCAAAGATTTTTTTATAAATTTCTTATATTTTTTATTATAAAATATATAAATTATTCATTTCGAAGGGCATATTTTCCAATCACAAACTTAAACAAAAAATCTACAACCTCACATATCAAATCTATCAGGTTTCAGCAACAGAAATAATAAATAAAATTTCCACAAAAACAAAAAAACCCCTACACATAAAATCTATCAGGTCTCAGCGGCAGATACTGCCAACATCCTCTGATATGAGCCGGCGAGAGAACGGGACGCCAATAGCAACAACTCTCGACGGGACACGCTCGTTGACGCTTCTTGCCATTGTGTGTGTGGTACCTGGAATAAGGAATTATTTATTTATTTATCTATACTAATATTATAAAGCTGAAGAGTTTGTTTGTTTGAACGCGCTAATCTCACGAACTTCTGGTCCGATTTGATTCTTTCGGTGTTAGATAGCCCATTTATCGAGGAAGGTTATAGGCTATATATCATCACCCTAAGACCAACAGGAGCAGAGCAATGGGGGTGAAACCGCGGGGCACAGCTAGTCTATTATATATATAAAAATGAAACCCGTTTCGCGTTGTCACGGCATCACGTGTGGACCGATTTCGATAATTCTTTTTTTATTATATTCCTTGAAGTACGAGGATGGTTCTTATGTAGAGAAAACGTAAATATGTACCACGGGCTAAGCCGAGGCGGACCGCTAGTTGTAAATATATGTATGTATAACACAACGGAGATTAAACAGACAATAATTTGATTAGTAACAGGCAGATAAGTACGAAAAGGCGGCCTTAAATTAATATTTTAGTATAATTTATTTATATTAAATTAGAAAATAATGTAAGACAAATTATCATATTAGTGATCAGTGAATAAATTTAAATGGGATTTGGTTATTGCTACAACCTTAATTAGACAAAAATTTTAAATTAGTTGTAAAATTGTAAAAAAATAAAATTCTCTCTTATGCCTTTATAAACAGTCTTTATAAATAATAAAAAATAGTTAAGTAATCAATGAAAATTAAATAATTGATAAATTAATAAACAAATTAAAGTCTTTTAACTTAGAAAATAAAATATCCTTCACAAAATTTAACAAATATTTTCTCACCTGCAAATTAGCTGACATAATCGAACCAATAGTAGTGTTGTACCCAGTCTGCGCGTGCGCATAGTCGGTAGGCGTGGCTTCCCTAGCTGCGAGTACCGCGGCACTAGGGATGGGCGTGCCTTGTGATTGCACTTGCAACTCGATACCGAGGGAGGGCTGAGACAACACTAGTAGCGCTATGTCGTACCACCTGTGTGCAAGTGGCTAGTTATGACGTATGTTTTGCTTCATAACATAAACGCACAATAAACAATTAGACTCACAAACATGCTCAAAAATTGTCCGATATATAACTCTGCATACAAGTCTATTAGGCAGAGTTTTCTAAAATTATACACAACACAACAATATATCAATGAAATTGTAATAGGTGACTATGAGTCTAGTTGTTTATTTTGTACTTCAATATTGCACGTCATTTTTTTTTATAAAAATTAAGATTATGGCCGAATTAGCTATTTTTTAAGATCCGACGACCTATCACCTAAATTACAATATATATTTATATGATCTGGCAAGGACATGGGAAAAAAAAAATATTAAGAAAGAAAAAATCATACAAATGAATGCAAAGGAAATAAAATAATAATAAAAAAAAAAACAAAAAACATGAAGCTATTATATTATCAGTTGATAAATGTTTGAAGTTGGAATTAAACCTGCCCATTTAAAGTGGGTAAAAATCGCGTCTAATGGAATTGGTTACCTACAAACATAAAGGTGAAACTTATAAAAGCGTCAAAAAAAAGCAAATACACATCACCTATCAGGCATGGCTTCATACACAAAGCTCTCAATAGCCACTATAGGCACGTTATTATGCAGTTGCGAGTTGACAGATCTCAAGTGTGCGATGCGTTGTTTAGCCGCTGCGTACGCGGCCGCGTAGCCTACTGGTTGTGCGGCTGTGACGTCACTTTGTGCGGATTCGCCACTAAAAAGAACGCTTTATTAGTAACATAAAAATGACCCTTACTGCACAATATTTAAAGAAGATTTATTTAATTTTCTGAAAAAAAATATTTTCAATTTTTGGAGTAATGGACTTACTTTAATATGTTAGTGTGATATACCTAATATTAGTATAAATATAGAAACAAACATGCCTTCTCAGCAATTCATTTCTCATCCTATTAAACTTAACCTTTAATAAATAAATATTTGTAGGAAACTCACACAATAGTCGCTTTTCCAAACACGGTTTGAAAAGCTTCTCGAACAGGCGATACTTTCACCTCCTTATCAGAAGCAACAACTATGTATAAATCACCACCACTCCCTAAAAAGTAAAAACATACTCATACTGTTAGACCTAAACCATTAACAATATAATATTTGCCCTTGGTAATTAAAGCACAAAATATTTGCATTCAACATCACAATTAACCTATGTATCCTGTAAGTTTTATTTGATTTGAGATCATTAATTGTTTATTGTCTATGCATTTATTATAAAAAAAAAACATCAACCCCATTCCTGCCTTATAAAAAATGATTTCTCAATATCATACAATCAATACAATGTAACCCATTCGAGTAACTATAGCATATTAATTATTACAGCATTACATATTTACAATTTTATCGTAATACACAATAGATATAGCATTAGACATAATAACAAAACTAGCTTTAAACAAATAGCGAAACGAGAACTTTGACCCAAATCATTGACTGGGTAGTCAATGATTAGGGCGTATTCAGAAAGAAATCTGGAAACTTATAAGCGCTTACAGGCGCTTGTCAGTGCTGGTAACCCGCGCAGGAAAATATATGAACACGCACCGATAAGCGCTGACCAGCGCCGAAAAGTTCCGACAAGCTTCAACACGCGCTGGTCAACGCTGGGCGCTGCCATATAAAATTTGTCTTGGTCTGCTTCAACCTGCTTCCTTTGTATAGAACGAACCAGCGCTGACAAGCGCCGGGAAGCGCTTATAAGTTTCCAGCTTTCTTTCTGAATACGGCCTTAGGCTCATAACTCACCATCAGAAGATGTGCTGGTTTGATTACCTTCATTATCTGTTATAAAAGATCAATTTAACTCTATACATATTTTGTAATAACAAAGATATCTGTGTGCTTAAATAGTTATTTGCAAACAATATTTAAGATAAAATTAATATTATATGATTATTGGCACACCACCCTACCTACATCAGGCAGCATAGATCGGGAAGGGGTGATAGTTTTGAATAAAAAAAATTGAAAAGCAAGTAGAAAGAAAAACATAGTATTACAGAAAATCAGTATTGCAAATTAAATTATTTAATTTAAGTACTTTTAAAGAAAGTAATGACGAGTAACATGCTTCTAAAAGAAGTCTAATTCAATAAATAACTGTTTGAGTTTGAGTTAAGAATAAGTAACAATAAGTTTCCAATGAAAATCAAAATAGTTTCCTAACAAATAAATTTTCATATTAATTAACCATACTTACTCAAATATTCCTTCATCTGAGGATCAAGTGTTGTTATCATGGAATCAACTGAGTTTTTAGCTTTCTCGGCTACCTTCTGGAAAATCCCTCCACTTGACATGGCACCTTTCATCCAAGTTATGAGACCACTACCTGGCATAATATCACCTTCAAGAGAAAATTAATTGCATTCAATTTATATTTCATATTATAATTCTCTTAAAAATTCAACTTTTTGTAGAAATGGGTAAGTTTTAATGAAAAGGATGGCCTGATGTGTCAATCTCGCACACAAAAAGTAATATCACAGAAGCCTCTAGTAGAAACTAGAATGAATATAATATTTATGGGCTGCAATCTTCAAGAATATGTGTGTTAAGCATGATCAAGTGGACATACATGATCTTAAGGATTAGTAACATTATTCTTTATAATATCTATGAAAAAATTACCAATTTTATCAGTACCAACTCCACTATCTGGCAATGAGCCTGGTGACAATGTGCTATCAGACTCTACTGGTGACCGTATTGACACAGTTGGCTCTCCTTTTGATGGTGGAATGGCGGGGCTGGAAGTAAATTAAAAGATTGTGTTAGTCCAGACATGTATGAAAAATAATTTTATTAGTTTGTACTACATGTTCAATAGAAGAACAGATTTCAGCATTTAATTAAAGCAAAAAATTATAAATATGTGATAGATATAATGAAGTAGAACCCTCTAACTAAAAGGCATATAACATTTGATTAATATTCAAAATTAAAGACTAAGTATAACACATTTATGGAAGTAATAAGACTCATATTATATCTGTTTTTATTTTGACTGAATTTCATTTAATCAGCATTATTGAAAATCACATACCTAAATTTTTCTGGAGTTTGTGGTGACATATCCATTGGCACAGGTTGTGCATTTGGATTCTCTGCTGGCTTTGTATTGGTCTGTGATACAGGAGCCTGTGTAAAATATCTTAATAAATGGGGAGTAGTATGCTAAAGAGAATTTTATGAGAATTGTGCATTTGTTATGAAACAAGTTACATGACGTTTAACTAAATTAGTCAATATGATTATGATATTCATAGTCTATTTTTAACATACAAAATTTTTCTCTATATCAGAGAAAGAAGTAATGAAATATGTATGTAAACATAATGAGAATCATGAGCATGTAGTGTGTAAAAAGTACGCTTCATACTTCATTTTGTACTACGGGTGCTACAGGAGCTACGGGGTTTACGCTCGTTGTAATAAAATTTGGTAATTCTGATGGGGGAGCAACACTTGATAACAGATTGCCCGTAGCCGCAAGAGTCGGAGCAGCTGGTATTTTGTTTCTCTTCTCGGCATGGTTCATATTCTTGCACTAAAAACCATACATTTTATTCATATTTACAACATTTAGGTCTATAAAATCAATTTAAAGAGACAGGTATGTTTTTTTCACCTTTTTATTTTAATAACAACAATCAACACCGTGAGGATTTGTTGTGGTTTTGCGAATTTGTCAAAATTTGACTTATTTGACACTTGTTGACGTGTTCATAGTTCAACTGTCCAAATTCCGGACACCCTTTTTAGTGTGAAATTATTATTAAGAGCATATACTTAACAAACTTTATATTTTTATTATATTCCAATCTTAATGCGTAATCAGATCAATTATTCTTAATATTGTATATCTTGTAATATTTTATATCTTATGACAATTCCATATTTTTTTTATCTGGTACCACCGTATAAATGTCAACGCGTCCATTTGATTCGTAAATCGGAACGTCATTTTTAATACAATTTGTAGTTTTCGTTTGTGCAGTTATCTCTGTAATTTCAGAATTGTAGTCGCATTAAGTGTCACCGATTTAAGTATTGTGATTATTTAAAACCATTTATCATGTCGGACGGATCGGAGACACCGTTTAGCAACGTCGATATCAACAACGAGAACAGAGATGACGAAGACCTTTTTGCTTCAGCGGTCCAGGTATCTTATAGGAATCTGTTTTGAATCATTTCTTGCGTCCGCCCGGCGTTCATCAGGAGACGTTGACGCCCCTTTATTCAACATTTCTATCCTAATAACTATTGACGCCCTGAATAAGTTTACGTGTTTTAAAATCGTTTAACACACTAATGAACTTGTATGATAATTAAATTAATGTTCGATGCGCACTTTGTATTTATAGAAAAATACTTTACGTGGCTGTATGATGATTATTGCTAATTGATAATGATCACTAATTTTTCTTCTTTAACATAGTCTTACTAATGTTCTATTTACAGTACTTACCTCATGTTTTATTCATTTTTTTTATTTAAAAGATACTATGAATAAATTATCTTTATTAGCATAATATTTATCACAATAAAAACAGTTTGTGTTAGACTATCTTTGAATGTGAATGTTCAATAGAATCTATACATACACTTTTTAATGGATTAGATAAAAATTATTTACTATTAATCATATTGCAGGAAGTTAGTTTGGATCCAGAGGTAAATGGAGTAAGGGAAAGCTTAGAAAAAGCTTCCATTGGAGATGTATCAAGTATTGGGAGTCCTATAATGGAAGAGGTAATATAGTATGAATTAAAAATGAATTGATCAATAATTATAACACTAACAGAAACACACATTGCTTAGCTTATTGCAAATGTAATCATGAACAGTAAAATAGAAAACACCTTAATAAAATTCTTTTAGAAGTTTTTTACCTAGACTTTTTATGCCATGTACAAAATAATTAAGTGTGAAGTTCACTTGATATATAAAAGTGAACTTTCTTTGTTCTAGATAGTCACAGAGCGTGCAAACAACATAATAGTAACGGTAACAGAGCCTCAAAAAATTGGTGAAGGCATGAGCTCATACGTTGCATATAGGGTCCTCACAAAAACTAACATGCCAATATTTAGCAAGCACGAATTTGCCGTTCTCCGCCGTTTCAGCGACTTCCTTGGCTTACATGAGAAACTAACAGAAAAATATCTACGGTCAGGTAGAATCATACCTCCTGCACCGGAAAAAAGTATTGTAGGTAAGTAAAACAATTGGTATACCACTAAGCAAAATTTATTTTTGCCATTTCATTCCTAAAACAGGAAAAAAGATTGAAACTTTATCTGCAGAGTGGTATTTTCCTCTAATTCAATGCTCCATTGAGTAGCTAATGATTGATTTAAATTCAATTAAGGAAGTATATATTTAAATGCAATTGATACTAAATGGATAAAATCCTGTATAATACTATTAATTTATGACATAACAGTTTAGCAAGAGTAGAATCTAATATAGTAATATATCAGTACTATTAAAAAAACTAAAATTACATGAATATATATGAAATATTACACCTTACATTGCCAGTACAAACTAACAATCATTTTAAAAAGCCATTAAAATAACGAAGGTAGATTGTCCATTTATTTAAATAAAAAAAAGAACATTAACTTTAGCTTCATTTATCTTGAGAAACATTAACATTAACTTTAGCTTCATTTATCTTGAGAAAGGAGTAGAGTTGTTGCAATTTATTGCGAGCTAGTTATGTACTACTATGTGATTCAAGTTGGAATCAGAGATAATAGCTTCAAATTACAATTTTATAACACCTTTCTTTAATTTTATGTTGTAAAGATAAGATTAAAGTTTAAAATTCAAAACAAGAATTACAACTTTACTTTTTACTGTAGAATATTTTGTCGTTACACAGTATATAACATGTCAGTTTTCCATAATTGTGTTTTAATTTGTTTCATTTATATATGTCGCCGTCATCTGATTGACTGACTAGCGCGTCACTCAACATCCAACTAGCTAGTGGATTGTAATATATGCCTTTTGAACAGAGCGAATATAACACTCATTTAATGATTTTAACTTTGAATCGAAGTTGAATTTGACTAGCTCGTTCATTGAATGTCGACAGAATTTACGTCAAAATTTACGTCTTCCAACCGTCCACAAAAAGTCCATTGCGAGTCGGAAACGGACTGTTTAATAGTTAAAAAAAAAATTCTTAACTCAAGAATTTTTGAGCATTAACCACCAGTCATTGTTATACATACATTTATTTAAACATTGCTCTAAACTCCATCAAAATAAACTAATAGGCTTACCTTTTAACAAGCTTAAAGCCAAGGTGAATGATTAATGCCTGCTAAAAATGTGATTATGAGGTAATCTTTAAAGATTACAGCAATGAGCTTCTAATTTTGTGATACAACAAATTAGAAACATTAATCACTAATGACAAAAAAATTCAGCTTTAATTATATCTAAGCAGAAAATAAGAAAATAATCTGGGAAAAAATCTAGTTCAATGTGTAAAGAATAGGAAAAATTCGATCGCCGCGGGTTCGAATCGAAATTTTTCTATTCTTTAAAAATTAATATTTATAAAGCATTTTTTCAAATGCTTGATAAATATAATATGTGAGTTTTATAGCATTCGATATAAAACCAAAATATGTTAGAATACCTATGTTACAAAATTATAACAAATCCAATGTCCATTATTATTTCTATTCTCTAAACTGCCTAGTATACACTATTACTTCCATTATAACACAGGCACAACAAAGCTAAAGATGACGTCCACACCATCGACGGAAAGTGCAAATGGAACAACTGGGTCCAACTCGCTACAGTCACAGTTCGTAGAGCGGCGGCGAGCGGCCCTTGAGAGGTTCCTGAATAGGGTTGCCCAACACCCCGTGCTGTGTATAGATCCCGATTTTAGGGAGTTTTTGGAATCTGGTAAGTCTTTTTTTATGTGGTTGTTTTCTTAATTATATGAAAAAAAATATCAATTTTTTAAAGACTTCTCAATTCGCATTACAATTTATTTTAATCAATTCCTTAAAATTGATACAAATAATTTGTTGAGGAACCTGTCAATATCCTGTGATTTAGGCGTGAATGCATAACGCATAGACAGACCTACTTTTGCTATAATTATAATATTAGTATGGATGTTAATGACTTATAAACTGTATGTTCATAATGATGTGTTCTAACTTAATTATCAGGGCAATGTTTGAATGCTTTTAATCACTTTTAGTTATCAAGGGCATTGGCCATACATCAACCTCATATTATGTCCACATTGCATGATATATTAACAGTAATAAAAAGTGTTTTTACTGACCTTGACTTTCACAGCTCATAATGCAATTACTAGATTTACTGATAGTGCTGTTTTACAGTTTGTAAATCAATATTCTGGATGTCAATTTTTATTTTTTTGTTTTATATTAATATTATTTAATTATACATCAATAACAATCTCATATCGTAATAGAAAAAAACATTTATTTCTATAGTATCCTGATTAATTATAATAATTTTTTTTTTTCCTAGAATCTGACTTACCCAAAGCAACAAGCACATCGGCACTCAGCGGAGCTGGTATGTTGCGACTGTTCAACAAAGTAGGCGAAACTGTTAATAAAATAACATACAGAATGGATGAATCCGACCCTGTAAGTACTTTTCCAGCTATTGTCTAATATTTTAAATTCATATTATTGCTAGGAATATTGAAAATACGCAAAAAAAGTTTTTGTGTAAATAAAATTCCGATCAATTTGTTGTGTGGAATTTAATCTTAAATCGTTATGCCCAATCCATTAAACTATTAGTAATGTAAATTTTATATAACTTGTGTAGGTCTTGACTGACAATACATGATTCGAAAATATAGATACACCATAATACCCCTTAGGGTTGGTTTTTCAATCCTTGGTTAAAACTTATTCGTTGAATAATGTATAAAACTACCATTTTAAAAACGTATTCTAATTGCCCGTATTTGACAGTTTACGTGACATTTTAATATTATCGTGTAATACTTTATTGGACGGATAAGTTTTAACCGAGTATTGAAAAATCGGCCCTTAGTAAATGATGTATTAAGGTTGATGTTCCGACCGTCCCTCCATACATTTTTGATTACCTCTAAACACTTAACACAGACACTATTTCTTTAAAACTAATCATTTTATCACTTCTCTATAATGAAATGTGTGCGCGTTCGACCTTTTTAATCAATAATTTACAATATTTACTTAGAAAAACAACAGTAAAATACCGGAAAAATTTGACACTTCTACAGTAGTGTGCGTGACTTTTGCCAAGCGAAACACGACATAAAGCACGACATCTAGCGCATAGACTATATACTTATTACAGATCTAGCGCGTCAATGTCTAAACGAAAGGCGATGTTTAGACATTGACGCTAGATGTCGTGCATTCGCGTTCGTTATCTTATACATAATGAGCATAATTCTAATAAATCAAAGTTCTGTGTAAAAATTGAGTAATTTCATTTCCAATCGTTCAAAGAAAATAACAATAAAATAAAATAAAACTAATGACCTTAGAAACTATGTTTTTTTTTGTAAACAATTTATTACTCATTATTGTTCGTCCGTCGGTCGTAGGTCTGTAAACTGTATTGTACACTGAAGGTAAATGGTACTGTAGGTACTACTTTAGTTCGGCGTCGTCGTCGCGTCGGCTTGATATAAAATTACATTCTTGATTTCATTGACACGCGCTATGATTTGCGCGCGGAATTTCTTGTGTTGTGAATTTATTTTTGTATGCTATGCATTTTAATTGATTCAAATTGCAATGTTTCTCTAGTATGCATTTGAGACTATATTGTAAATTGTAATAATTGATCGTGGGTATAGTAATTAATTATTCTAATAACGCAATTAGTAATATATGTATTTTCGGTGGGATTCAAAACAAAAAATTGGCCCGTGATTTTTATGAAATTTCACCACATTGCAAATCACATCAATCATAGTTCATACACATGTATGACGAAAGTGATTAGTATTGTGGCTAACATTGACTCATCAGTTCATCACTGAAACCAGTGATAAATCAGTACCTATATCATATTGTGTTTGAATATTTTTAAACAATGATATAAGTATACAATTATTATAAATCGGTAAACTATCAAAGTAATCACAAACTTGCAAACATTGGTAAAATGTCCAGTAGTTTATGAGCCTATTCATTACAATCAAACAAACAAACAAAGTTTTCCTCTTTATAAAATTAGTGTAGACAAACACTATGAATACGATCACGAATGCAAATTCGGGGATTTTCTAATTATTGCTAAATAATAATTGAATTCGTTTTGAAATACTCTATAATTTTTAGTGTATAAATCATCGAGATATATGTACACTAGAGAGGTTATTCCAAACAAAAACATTGCGCGCGGCCGATGTGGTGGGGTACGTGTGGAACGAGCGAGGCGTGGCTTCAAGTTCAAAGATTAAGCAATGCGTGCAGATGCGACACATTGTGCAATCTGTTTACTCGGTACTATCTGGTGGTACTGATACTAGGGAATTAATAAAAAGAGGATTTTATATTAAACTATGTATTTTAATTTCCTTTAAATAATATCAATTTAGTAAGCTTTTGTCGTTTTGTGTAGTAATCAATAGTTTTATCAGTTTTTGCTTCATGATGTAATCGAATTTTGGAGTATTGGTTTATAATAGCCCTAATTAAATGGATACGATGATTCAATGTTGGGCAAAATTCAATGGCGGCTTGTGTCAAAGGCCTCGGCGATATCATTTAAGAACATAATATTATGTACTTTAGGCAAACTTGTAATAAGATCTATTTTACTTTCTTATTAGTCCATTTGACAAGGATATTGGGTAAGATACCTATTGGAATAATTTTATTATTATGTATGTACTTATTAAATCCGCGAATAAAAAAAATGTTTAGTCGCGAATATAGAAATTGGGTCGCATTTTTTTAATCCGCGAATAGTGAAAACGTGACTAAAGGAAGCGCGATTAAGGAACTTTTACTGTATTAGTTTCTGTGAATGTTGTGTTTATTTGTAATTGTTGTGCATAATAATTTATAAATCCTATTGGAACAACTGTTGATGAACATTTTTTTAATAAATAAAAATAGGTAAATAAATAAATATTACTTAATATAACCTACCGTTTTACTTTGCGTAGTCGGGTAAAAGTATAAATATTTAGGTACTACAACACGGTAATCTTTCCTAGTATATATTGTATATATACATAGTTAAAAAATCCAGTTACATTTTTTTAACAGACTCATCGATAGTGTCACGTCTGTGCTGTTAGTCTATGAAAAATGGCGCGAAACGCAGAACGCGTGGTGATTTTTCGCAAAATGATAACAATATTAGTAAAATGCATTACTTACTCATAATAAGGAAACTTACTGGTGAAAAGTCACTCCTCGGGCTTTGTTTGTATTATGGGAACTGTTAAAACACGGTTAAAACAATATCTTAGCACACACGAAGGCATTTTGAACAGAGCAATAACACGTGTTGACGCGGCAAGCGGGGGGCACAGTCCGGCACAGACTAAAGAGACTTGTGATTCTTGCCTCTAGCTCGTGTTAAAGAGAGTGTAGTAGCGATCGCCTCTCTAGTACGTAGTACATACTATCTCGATGGTATAAATAGACATTTATAATGTGGTGCTCATTTTTTTTGTACTGCTAACGCTATTGTAGGTACCTATTTTCGTTGTTTTATTTCAAGTGAACACGGCCATACAATTTTGTCACGAGCCGCCTATGATTGTAGGTACTTTTGTTAGGCTCCTTCGTCGTCCGCGTCGCGTCGGCTCGAAAGTTCTTGATTTCATTGTCACGCGCTATGATTTGCGCGCGGATTTTCTTGTGTTGTGAATTTATTTTTGTATTATTATTATTTTTTATTTTTTTTTATTTTATTGATTCAAATAAAATATTTCACTAGTATGCATTTGAGACTATATTGTATTATGTATAATTTATCGTAGGTATAGTTATTCTTATAACGCAGTTATATTTTCGGTGGGACAATTTGACCCGTGATTTTTCTGAAATATCACCACGTTGCAAATCACATCAATCATACACACGTATGACGAAAGTATAGTGGCTAACATTGACTCATCAGTTCATCACTGAAACCAGTGATAAATCAGTATATCATATTTTATTGTGTTTGAATATTTTTTAAACAACGATATATACAATATTATTATAAATCGGTAAACTACCAAAGTACTTCCGAATTTTCAGACAGACAAACAAGTAGTTTGAACACGCAGTTTTCTTATACTAGTAGCAAAAATCAAAACCATAATATTATGTTTACCTACTATATTTTACTAAAAGTCGAGTGCGTCGAAATCGTAAATAATAGGTAATATAATGTTTTTCACCTTCCTGGTTATTTTCCCATAGTAAATAGTGTTTTAGGTTTGTTGTTGTAGGTAGGAATAATAATAATTATTCTTACTTGTTGGTTATGAAATGTATATTGAAATAATTTACTTTTACAAATCATTAGTGATATTAGTTTTGAGTGAAAATGCTTGGATCAGCATAATATTATATGGTACTTCAAATACATGTTTTGATAAAAAAACAATAGTGTAATAAAATAAAACTGCGTTTTATTGTAATCAATGTTGACAGTTTTAAATTCCAAAATTATTGATCAATAAAATAGTTTACACCAACAAATATAACTTTTATTTTTATAACCATCGTTCATAATATAAACCGTAGCAGGTGGCGTTTTGAAGTTCTGTCTACTCATACAGAAAAATGGAAAACTTGTTTTTTTTGTAAACAATTTATTACTCATTATTGTTGTTTGGCTGTGTGTTTGGCAACTCGAAGCGTGGTCGTCCGTCGTAGGTACTTTTGTTTTGTTACTCAGGAGGATAACCTCAGACTGTAGACACTGTAGTGATGTCAAGACAAATGTGCGAAAGACTGTAAAGTCAGACGCTAATTTAGAAGACGGGCTACCCATTGGGGCTGTTGAAATTGTCTGGAGATCCTTTTGGAACTCATCCATTCTGTGGTTAAACACTTCAAACATCTGATCAATAGACTGTGTGATGGATTCCATATTAGTTTTAGTGCAGTGGCAGTGTAAATGTTGTTGTTGAGGTTATGTAAATTTAACACTTTAGTTAACTACCAAGATATAAAGAAATGAGGATAGGACACAATAACTATTGGTTGAGGTATTTATAAACTCATAATATACTTTTAAAAAAATCACGTTTTAATAAATTTCTAGAATTAAATTAGAACAGCTGATTCAAAATAGCCTAAAAAATCTTAATAATAATAATTACGCTTCACAGCAAGAAGAAATGTACCATATGTACCCGCACAAAGTCGATATTGTGTTGCCTACCGTTCGACTCAATGGCTAGGGTTGTACCTTTAATAATTATTACCAAACTAATAAACCGAGTGATGCGAAATAACCATAATTCTTTTAGAGTTTGATAAAATGATCAGGCAGGTATTTTCTTTAATCCTCTGAATTCTCGGTTACTAAATTGTATCGTTGAAATTATTCTTAATCGCGTAAATTTAATAAATAATCATATGGAAAACACTTTTCATTTGTTTTTTTACTTTCACGCCCAACTACTATACAATAATTACGTTGTTTCGGTATTTTGACGAGAAAACGCAGGAAACATCCGTTGTATCATTTTAGATAGATTGTATATTTTGTATCTGTAGAATTGAAATCAAAGCTATGTATATGTTGTCTCCATTCTTTTCTTATCGGATTGTTGATCCCAATGCGAATGCGTCACTTAAATTTTATAAAAGACAATTAAGAACATCAAAAATAAAGTGATACGTAAATATTTCACAGTGCAATATATTATGTAATTAATAATAATTATATATTTATGAAAAAATAATTACATCAGATTTAATAATCGCAATTGTTTTCAATGTACATATGAATAAATGATTACATCATAATAGTAATAATCACAATTTTTTTATTTCCCATTTGTTGCAACCCTAGCAGCAGAAGTACCTACACTGGCGGCGCGGCGGCATCGTGCGACATCAAAGGCATTGCCTTACTAGGTAAGTTTATAATGATTAACTCTTTAATAATTATTTTTGACTTTACTCATTTCTTTTATTATATAATTTACGTTTTACTTTTACAGAATCCGATTCAATGGATTATGAAGACGAGTCACACAACGCCATACGATAGTGATGATGAATGAACATTTCAATAAATGCATGCGTGTTTTTTTATGTTGTTTTGTAATTGTTAATTGTTTCTTAAATAAAGAAATAAACTAAATATTTAAATGATGATTTGTTATTTGTAGTGATGGGCCGAATGTGGATTGAACCGAATTCGAACTTCGGCCGAACATTCGGTACATGACAACGCCGAATTCGAACTTCGGCCGAAGTTCGGCCGAAGTTCGGCAGATCTTCCCGCCTTTTATTCAATGAGTCATTCATGTTATGATTACCTAACATTATGTATGATTAAAAATAAATAATTATTTCCTTTTCATACCTAATTCTGCGTTTTATTTCATTAACATAATATAATTCCATTGACTTTGAATACTCAAGAAATAATAAAGTTTGTGACTTCATAATACATTTCACCTAACTAAACCTATACTTAAATAAATTATTTTAATTGAACATAATTATTATCGATGCTCATTCTCTCTCGCAAGGGATATCGGCGTGATATGTATGTATGCTGGTCTACCTACTACTATGACGATGATGTAACGAATTTCGGCCGAAGTTCGGTATTATGAACCGAATTTCGGCCGAATGACGAAATTCGGTTTAATGTGCCGAATTTCGGTTAAACCGAATGTGAAACGAACTTCGGCCCATCCCTAGTTATTTGCAACACAACTTTATATTTGAGATTCTTTACAAATGTATATTTAGTTTTGTATCATCAAATTTATAAATTTTATTCCATAGTTTTCAAAATTAAATGTAAATGACCATAAAAACATTAATAAAGTAAATCATTGATGTAAGGTCAGGGAACGTAATACATATATACATCTGACCATGTAGAAGCTAAGTCTTGTTGACTGCTGAAGTCTGTAAAGTTTTGTTGTCTGCTGAAGTCTGTACGCAATGAAAATGTCTGCCGTTTCGAAAATAAGTTTTTAAGACCCTAATAAATAAAATATATGAATGGCAGATCTGGTCAAATACTTTCAAAATTGTATTTTTTTCAGCACTTTCATAAGTGTCTGCCAGAATGTTATCCGCGTGATAATGGTCTGCCATTGTTATTTTCCGATAGTAATAATAATCTATTTTCAAATATCAAAATGGCAGACGTGGTCAAATGGTTTCAAAGTTCGCCAAAAATTTCCACCTGTCTTACCTAAGCGCGCGCCCCGTCCACCACTCTGGGCTTAGTGACTCCTCATCTCATGTATAGTAGGTATTATTAGGGGAATCAACACACAAAAATCCAGGTCTGGTCAAATACATACAGGTAGCTTTGCGCTAGCTCTCTAGCTATTACTTCTTATGGAGAGAAAACGTAAACATGTACCACGGGCGAAGCCGGGGCGGACCGCTAGTAAATAATAAAATAATAAATAGTGTATTAGATTTGTTATTGTATCTTGTATACCTACGAATAATTATTCTTACGTCTTGTTGGGAAATGTTCAAATACCTACCTATTGAAATAATTTACTGTTACAAATCATTAGTGTTATTAGTTTTGAGTGAATAGGCATGGATCAGAAATTCAGAATATAATATGCTACTAACTACTCAAATACATACATGTTTACACAACAAACACCACTGACCTCTATAACTATAAGTTATAGAGGTCAGTGACCGTCAGTGACAAACACTATGGATACCTACGCTCGCGAATGCAAATTCGGTGATTTACTAATTATTGATACCTAGTCATTGAATTCGTTTTGAAATAGCCTGTACTTTGTAATTTTTAGTGTTATAGACATTTATAAAATGTGGTGCTCATTTTTTTGTAATAAATCATCCCGAACGCTATTGTATTTTCGTTGTTTTATTTCAAGTGAACACCTATACAATTTTGTCACGAGCCGCCTCTGGCCTCTGGGTGAAATAAACAAGTCAAATGATTTTTGTTCTAATTGTATTTTGGTAGTAGTTTGTTTAGAATTTACATTACCATTGTTTAATTTTTACCTACTATATTTTACTAAAAGTCGAGTGCGTCGAAATCGTAAATATCTTTTTCACCTTCCTGGTTTTTTTCCATAGTAAATAGTGTTTTAGATTTGTTGTTGTATGAATAATTATTCTTAGCATAATATTATATCATAGGTATATGCTACTTCAAATACATGTTTTGATAAAAAAAACAATAGTGTAATGTAATAAAATAAAACTGCGTTTTATTGTAATCAATTTTGACATTATTTATTTCCCAAAATTACAACAAAATAGTTTACGCCAACAAATATAACTTTTATTTTTATAACAATCCTACTTGTTTTACATTCACGCCATGACTATTCCTACGACCTTAATCTTTTCCAATTACGCAAAAACTCAAATAAACTAGAAATGTAGAATTCAGCGCCATCTAGCGGGACATTGGCTGGGAACAGATCGTAGCAATCACCTTAAAAACAATAATGTCAAGTATGACGAATATTGCATCAAAAAATTGTACCTATATACATATTATGTTAGTAATATATACATATTTGTCTATGGTCTTTTTCGACACATGGGAAAGTAATGGCGGTTATTAATTATACATAT